>VMDO01006370.1:0-101201 GCA_007922755.1 Pedetes capensis
TCTTGGAATAAAATCCAACCATCCCAGATGCTGAGGCTTCAGCCATACGTCTCCTGTTCCCTGAACACATGGAGCTCATCCCTCCCTTGGGGCACCTTTATTCTCGCGGGCACTTTGCCTGGAATGCTCTTTCCCCCAGAGCTTTGCCTGCCTCACTCTTTCTGCTTCCTTTAGGTTTTAGCTTAAAAGTGGTCTCCTTAGAGTTGATTGATGATCAGCCAACTTAGCCACTCCTTTTCATATCACCTTATTCTATTTTCATCACAGAATTTTGTATCTGCAGAATATTTGCCTACTGTATTCATTGTTATTGTTATTGACTGGGTTTCCATCTAAAAAGTGCAAGCTTAACAAGAGCATTGTTGGTCTTCTTCACTAATGCACTCACAACAGGGCCTGACACATAGTAGATGCTCAATAAATTGTTTGAATGAATGGATGAAAGAATGAATGACAAGCTAAAGAGAAGATAGCCATGGGGAAGGAGGTGGAAGAATTCTGGGGTGTGAAGGAAAGTGTCTTTGGCTGTCTTTTAATGCTATGATGACTATATTTCAGTGAGATAAATGTCTTTAATGGGGCCCAATGAGTTGGTGGTGTTTTATAAGAATGGCCCAAGGTCACTTGCTCATGAGTGGGAGATCCAGAACCCAAATCTCAAGGCCTATGAAAGTCATCCTCTTATGCATCAGCCTATACAGCATCCTACAGGGTTCACCCATATCCCAGAGACAAGGCTTTCTGCCTATTTGGCTCAGACTTCTACGGTATCACAGGGACAGAGGCCACCATTCCTGCTGCTATGATAGTTACAACTTTATTTAGAAATTGTCCCAGTTTTATCTTTTGTCAACTTATAAGCAAACATGTAGGCCAGCCATACAAATAATTTGCCCTTGGGGGAAGAAAAAAGGTCACATAAAAAGGAGTGTCCTTTTCGCAAGCTCTAGGTCATGATTTCTCTGCCTGAGCGATGTGGATATTTTGAGCTGGGTAGTTCCTTATCATGGGGAGGGGGGGTTCTGTGTATTGTAAGGTGTTTAACAGTATTCCTGGCCTCTACCCATCAGCTGCCAGTAGCTTTCCAGTTATGACAACCAAAAATGTCTCCAAACACTGCTAATTGTCCCATGGGGGACACAATTACCACCATTTAAAAACTACCCCCATGTGACATAGGAGGGTAGATACTCTGTTTTGTTTATGAGTGCATCCTCAGTACCTAGTCCAAGTTACTGTTCTTGCTAGGTGCCGTTGAATTGGGTCCAACTCATAATGATCCTCATAGGGTTTTTGATGGGTTGATTGTTTTGGGGATTGTTTCATGAGTGGGCTGCCATGTTCTTCTCTCAGTTTTACAGCACTGGGGATTGAACTCAGGACCTCAAACAGTGCAGAGCAGCGCTCTACCAACCGAGCTAAATCCCAGCCCCAGCCCAAGTTAAGATCCCATAAATATCTGTTGGATGAAAGGACAAATTCATAAGTGAATAAAACAATGAATGGATGAATGTTTGGAAATAGCCAGTGCCCTTGGACTGAGCTTCCGAAATCACCTGACCTCAGGGACTCCTTACTTCCTGTTTTGTGACATCACAATCTGCAGACCTCACTGACCAGTGAGTGCCAGACTCTGGTACAATTATCCCATCTGGCTTCCCATAAAGTATTCCCAAGTAGGCGGCAGCTTCGGACTTGGTCTGTCTAAGTCTTGAGCACAGAATCCAGAAACATCTTTCACCCTAAAGTAAAACAACGGGAAAAGGCTGAACATGGGAGTGTACCCACCCAATGCTCCCTTCCATTGTGGGTCACTCACACCCTCTGGGATCCCACCCAAGATGCTACAGCTGAGGAAGTTTCCAAGCTGCCACTTTCCCTGTGTCCCCTGTATCTCTCCATCTCCCAGGCACCAGCAAAGCTGGCATCCATCAGGCCGCATCACACTGTATAATGAAGCAACTGCACTCAAATCCCAAATAGAAAATAGGAGGCTTCTATTAGACTCTAAGTGGCTCAAGTTCACCCAGCCTCTGCTAATGAAAATATGAGCTGCATTTGAGCCGAGCCTGCTCCCTCACGTGGTCTGGTAAATATCTTAATATCTCCAGATTCCTTTCTGCTGTCTAAATTGTGTGCATCGCTTCTGACATTTACGAGTTATCTATGATGCCTGCAAGATTAAACCACCATGAAAACTCTGTTTGCATTCTCTATTTCCCCCTCCCTTCAGCCTGAGCCAGCATCCTGAGACATTAAAGCTCACCCTAGCTGGGTGAGACTGCAGGGCAGCTGCAGACCTTTTAGGGTGCTCTTCCTTCCTCATCTTGGTTTGCATGGCACATGCT
This sequence comes from Pedetes capensis, assembly GCA_007922755.1. Taxonomy (NCBI): domain Eukaryota; kingdom Metazoa; phylum Chordata; class Mammalia; order Rodentia; family Pedetidae; genus Pedetes; species Pedetes capensis. Next base: position 2,349 of record VMDO01006370.1, read on the forward strand.
GAGGGGTTTCATTTAATTTCAACAAGTCCTGGATGAATGAGCATCTTCTAAGGACCAGGGCACATCAGGGTAGGTAAAGAGGCATGAGGTATGGTCCTCCCCTCCTTGGAAATCCCTCAGTATTTATAACAAAGCCACACCTACTGGGTGCCAGTCACTGGTCCTCATAGGAACGCCTCAGAAGAAAATGGGATGTGTGTTGGTACCCATGCTTCAAGGTTGAGAAACTAAGGGACTTTGAGTCACACAGCTGCTTAGGGGGATTCAGCTAAGGCTAGTGTCTTCTCAAAGCCAAGATCTTTTCTGCCTTTGACCAGGAAGAAAGATATTTAATGCCTTAGTGGAATACAAGAGGCAGGATGAAAGAAATGCCCACTACAGGTATAAGCAATGCTCTGGGGGAAAGCAGAGGGAGAGAGGATTAATTCATACCGAGGGCTTAATGAGTTCAGGCGGGAAGAACTAAGAAGGGTTTGATCAGTGGAAAACAGGAAGCTTCCAGGGCTGACAGATTGCATGCACCGCAGCCCAGAAGTCCATGGGCCCAGTGGAGCAAGGGCTTTGTGGAAGGAATCATTAGTAGGGGGGTGAGGTTGAAGGCAGTGCAGGTGTGAAGTAGAACCATTTTGCATAAGCTCAGGAAAGCTGACTGGGCTCACTTTTCCCAGTTTGGTGTTTGGTGATGTCACATTGGTAGCTTGAAGTCGGCCACAGAGGGAGCATTTACACCATGGAAGTGGACAATAAGGATTCCCCCGTCCCAGAAAGTTGGTTATTAAAATTTAATTAGCATACATTGAGGTCTGGGGGACACTACCTCCATAGGTGACCCTGGGGACACAAGTCTCAAAACCAAGGAGGTTAGTATTGCTGTTGATAAAGACCAGGATTCTGAAAAGTTGGAGCTGGTGGTGGAAATTCAGATCTGTGGTTTGGAAAAGCAGGGGTGACTGGCTCCTGTTTTCTTTTTTTCCAAGTCAATTGAAAATGTCCTATCTAAAGAGGAGTAAACATCTCTTTAAATGAAAAGAAAATCAAAGCATAGATCTGACCTATTGGAGTTTCTCGGTGGGGAAATTGGCAGAGCAGACAGCTCCTTCCATCTATTACCAATATCACATTATCCCAGACTCACTTATTCAGAATTCTCTTACCATACATCAGTGCTTTGCCTCTTCCATTACCAGCTAATCCAAATGGACCGGGTGCTAACTTAATTTCCAGGATAATGGAGGTCTGGTCTGTTTGCACAATTGGCTCTTGCATCCTGACAGCATTTCCTGAATCCTTAAAATCAGTGAGGCTGTGCCAGACCAACACACGCACCCTGCTTCTCTGTGAGAGAGTTCAAGGATCTTCTTTGAGCTCTGGCTGCTGATACTAAATACTCACAGTGTACCAGCTCCAGGGCTAGGGGCTCCATGTGGATCCTGTCTAGTCCTCACTACAGAGCAGGAAAGGAAATATTGTGATTGGTATTTTCGGGAAACAGAGGAGTCTCAGGCTGAAAAATTTGCCCCAAATCATGCAGATAGTAAACCCCAGAGCCAAGGTGTGAATCCCTGTTTATCATGAAGGCTCATACTCTTTTAACTACATCTTGTTACTACCTATGGTAAGCTGGATAAAGATCCCTAAGGTCAGACATATCCTAGCCTTTGGAGCCCGTGACTATATTACCTTATATGGCAAACAGAGTTTGCAAATGTGATCCAGATAAATTCTTGAGATGGGGAGATTATCCAGGATTATCTGGGTGGCCTGAGGTAGTCCCAAGGGTCCTTGTAAGAGGGAGGCAGATATGACTACAGAAGAGGAGAAAAGCAATGCAATGATAGAAGCAGAGATTGGAGACGTGAGGTCACAAACCAAAGAATGCTGACACCCCCCAGAAGCTGGAAGAGGCAAGGAGGCACTTCTCTCCCAGAGCCCCAGTAGACACCCTGATGGTATCCCTGCAAGACTCATTTCAGACCTCCATGCTCCAGAACCATAAGATAAGAAATTTCTGTTGTAAGCTGCTGAGTTTGTGGTAACACAGCCGTAGGAAATGCATACACTTTCCAAAGTGAGAAGAAGAGAACTGAGTCAAGATGTCAATGTGGGAAAGGAATGGGACGTGATAAGGTATCACATGCAGATGTTGCTGGGTTTCTCTAAGCATAGAAGACCTGAGCAGGGGTCTTCACTCCCTGCCCTCCTCATTGTCCTACAATTCTTTGCCATATTGCCTTCAATCTGAACAGTGGAATCTGTAATTAGGACAAGCATCCCTTTGCCCCCATGAGAGTTGGGAAGGAGCCACAGAAGGCAGCACACCTAGCTCAGGTGCTAGAGTTTTGTCTGGGCTCTGCCTGTCACCTGCTGTGTGATCCTGGGGGAAGCACTTTAGTTCTCTGAACTGCTGAAGGTGCTCTGACTTCTCAGATCTAAATCCAAGGCTTTTTATTTCTATTTGCTAAGCAAACTTAATCCTACAAACCCAGTTTGAGTAGAATATTGAGCCCATCAAAAGAACACCTAAAACATACTCTGTACAGATTACTTGTCTTCGTGTTTATGCAAACAGCTTCCTGGGGCGCCTTGTGGAGGCCTCTCAAGGCTGCAGTCTGGGAAACCATCCTTCAGGGAGAAGCTCCATTGCGCAGCAGTGTGGGAGGATTTCTCTGGCTGCTAGGGCCAGAGGCTGGGCACAGACTGGTTTTATAAACTGAAAAGTCAAAAAAAATCCAAAACAAAACAGACCAATCCTACTTCAAAAGACCAGAGGCAACTCCTGGAAGTCTGTAAATTGAAAAGCTTTGAAGATGAGCTTGAGGGCCCAAGAGGTAGCTGGCTCAGGAGCAGGTTTGCTAAGTCACTAGAAGTGTCAGGGTACTAACAGGTCTTTCTTGTAGCCATTGGAGGCCAGGTCTGGAAAGGAAGGCCGGTAGAGCTCAGTGAATTACAGCATTGTTTGTTGTTGTTACGTGCCGTCGAATTGGGTCCGACTCATAGTGACCCTATGTAACGCAGAATGAAACACTCCTTGATTCTGTGCCAGGCACACGATCTTATTTATGTTTAAGCTCGCTGTTGCGGACACTGGCATTTCTGACAAGTTCCTAGGCGATGCTGATGCTGCTGGTCCCTGAGTAGTAGGAGCTAAGGAACCCCCCTGAGGCAAGGACAGGAACCACAGGGCTCCAGAAGGAAAAAGAGAACTAAAATAGCACATCTGCCCATGTCAGAGGCTACGCTAGGTGGGCAAGAGATGTTTTCTTCTTCACGCTCAGGACGAACTTGCAAGGCAGGGATCAGGATCCTAATTTCACAGACAAGGGGACAGAAACCCAGGGAGTGGCACAAGCACACTCAGAGTCGCACAGCTAGCAGAAGGAGGCAAGCATTGAGTTCCCATGTCCAGCTCCTGCTCTCTTTCTCTCCTAAGTTGTTTCTCTATAAATGAAGATAAAAGTCTGCTGCAATTCACAAACGAGGAGCTACACCTAATGAGTAAACATATGGAAAATGCTTGGTCTTATTCTCCATCCAAAATATAAAAGCTAAACAGTGTAAAATGGTTTCTTACCAGTCAAAGTAGAAATGATTGCCTGCAGCCAGGAGCCGTGGCACACGCCTGTAATCCCAGCAACTTGGGAGGTGGAGGTAGGAGGATCGCAAATTGAAGACCAGAGGTGGTCTGCATAATTTAGCGAGACCCTGTCTCAAAAAAGTTAAAAAATGGGCTGAGGGTGCAGCTCAGTGGTCCAGCACTTGCAAAGCATGCAAGCACGAGGTCCTGGGTTCAATTCTCAGTACCACATTAAAAAAAAAAAAAGATTGTCTGCAGGGTAAGGTGAGGTAAAATGAGGATTCTCATATACTTCTGGGGAGAGTACATTGAAGCCACTGATTGGAAAACAGATGGCATTTATTAAGAGCCTTTAAAATATTGCTAGGGTTTTTTTTTCCTCAGTAACTGTGTTTCTGGGAATTTGTCCTAAAAGTCTTGAAGTTGAGTATCCTACCACTATTCAGGACAAAGAAATAGTAGAAACAGTGCAAACCTCTAATAGTAGAGCAATTAGATACAATTTATGGAGCATCCACATAATAGAGTTTTATGTAGTCACTGAATGATTGGTATGTAACACCAAGGAAAAGCTTATAAGAGGAAAGAGTGGTCTGCAAGATATACATGGAGAACAATCTCAAGCTGATATCAAAACCCAATCAAAATAAAAACAAACAAAAACAACAAAACAAACACTAAAACCTCAAAAAAAAAAAAACTGAAAGAGAATTAAACCAACATATTAGTGGGTTGGGTTGTAGAATTATAGGTAATTTTTAATGTATTTTCCCAAATGTTTTTAATGTACATTAGATTTTGATGATTTTTTTTAAATATGCCTTTGAATAAACATTTAATCCTATGGCTTAAAAGTCAACTGTTCACTAAAATTCTATGTTTATTCCCATTTTTTTCATTGACTCTCATGGCAGTTTGAGACATGTGACCTTCACTTCTGATTGGTCAGTGGTTGGCAGCAACTTCAGTTTCTTTATTCTCAGCTTCTGTGGTGAAATATGTTGTTATGCCACTAAGAGAGTGAAAAGACTAAAAATACCGGAAAAGTTATTATTCATCCATGTGAGGGGCTGCTCTACAGACGTAGAGGTGAAGGGCAGTTTGCAAATGGTCTCCAGTCTGCAAGAGGAGAGATGCTAAACAATTCCTACAGTCTGGATGGAGTGACCGGGATCTGTGCCCCCGGGATGTGCAGGTGCGTGGGAGAGGGAGTAGAAGGAGCTCCCTCCCATGGGATACCCTAAGTGATGAGGAGCTGCTGGGCCAGGGTGGAAGAGAAAGGCACTCAGTGAAGTGTTTGCAGATACTTAAAGGGGAGCCAGTGGGAGCATGGTGGGTCCAAGGAGCTACCCCAACATCTGGCCTATACCCAAAGTGGTGTGTTTGAGGGAGGGAATCACAAAGGGCTGTAGATGTCTTGCTGTGGGGTTTGATTTTAGTTGGAAAGTGACAGGGAGCAATAGGAGGTTTTTAAAGAGGGGGAAATCACACCTGGGTTGGAAATCAATGAAGATCACTGGCTGCAGAGAAGAGGTGAGATGGGGTAGATGGGATTGGCAAAAACCAGTCAGGGGATTGTTGCAGTAACTGAAGTGAGAACAATGATGCGGGTGGCGGTGGAGATGAGTAGTGATGGATAGATGGGAATTTTAGGTGGTGAATCTGTAGTTCCAGGTCTTGCAAATTAATTGGATGCAGAGGTTTAGGGAGAGGGAGGAAATCCCAGGTTTTTGGCTTGGGTAACCGGTCGACTGTCAGGATATTTGTAATTGTTAAAATATGTGTTTCTGCAGTCCTAAATGTCAGGGCAAATAGAAAAAAGCTTATTTTGTTGAGCAAAGTAGTATTTAGACTATGTAATATGTAGGTGCATCTGCAGAAAAAAATGCCCATCTCTCATCCTTGAGCAATAATGAAGCTCTAGAGGTCAGCTCCTTTCTGGAAGGGCCTCAGCCAGCACTTGGCCACTCTGCCAGGGAGGGCAATGTGAAGGCATTGGCTTGGCTGACGGGAGGCCCTGCTCTCAGACAGCAACAGGCATTGTTTCCCAGAGGCACTTTCTTTTGATGGCTGTCGACTCCAAGTCAAGAAGGAACATGGAAGGTGGAAAGGGAGAGGGTTACAGAAGCACATCTGCTTCTGGGAAACTCTCAAGAACATAAGGCTTGTGACCTTTCCTCAAAAAGAAGAATGATGAGGATCATGATTTGGTGACGGGCTTTTATGTATTTGTGAAATGCACACACATGCCCATTCTATAGATGAGGCTCAGTGCAATTGAGTAGCCTATTTCACATCATGATGCTTTCTCTGGCTTAGCCAGATCACAGCCTGGGACTTTGGCTCCTGAACACTTGACCTTTCCCTTATGGTGTGCTAAATGCATTCAAACATTGTGTCCTCAGCTCCCCTAGTGCTTTGTAAACCAAAAGAATGGGCTATTGCCTGGTGTTGGAAAAGGAGTCCGGACTAACTCCACATAGAGCTGGATTTGGGTCCGTGTTCCCTATCTCTTTGGCCTTGAGCTCATCCTCTTTGAACCTTGGATTTCTCCTTTGTGAATCACTTTGCAGGCTTGATGTGACAATTAACTGAGGTGATGCAGGTGAAGGATCCAGCGCAGGGTAGGTACTCAGTGCTGATCATTTCTTTTCTCTTCCCCCTACAGAAGCTTTCAGAGATGTAAGGCTTACCCTGACACCTGAGGGTGTGCTGAGTAGCATCTTCCCCTCTGGGGTTTGGGATAGGGTCCCTCAGGAGATGGGTCCCTCTCTGTCTGGCATGAAACACTATGCACACAAGCCCTCTTGGGTTAACCCAGCTCTGTGATACCCCTGTAGAGTATGGTAATTTCTGCAGCAAAATCTCCTGTAAAGACAAAGTCTTCTTTGCTACACAGTGCAATTCATGCTTTCAAATGTTTTTATTTAAAATCAATTAGCCATGCTGTTGACTCTGGCGCAGAACCACAGGCTGTGTTCTCAGTCTGCCCACTGCACTGCAGCGGGGGCCTCGCTGGGGCTGGGCTGATGGTGGCTTCTTGATGCTGTGTGGCAGGATCAGGTCTGGGGTGCTGAGAGCCAGGCTCACACACTGATCCCCCATGGCTTGCTCTTGGACCTTGGGGAAAGTCTCCTGGCTCCTCCATTTGGTTAGGAGCTCATGTTCTATTCCTCTGTGCATTCTCGAATCCTGCCCAGTGCCTGGCACACCAGAGTTCAAAGTCTGTTGGGCAAATGCTTCCCCTTCCCTAAAAGGTGGATAATAATTTCTACCTTGAAGCATTATATTAAAGACACAGAAAGAATATGTCAAGCACTGCACCTGGTACACACAGATGCTTAATGTGTGAGAGCTTACTGTATTCTTCTTATCATTGTTATTAGTTAAGCATTGCTCCTGGGAGTTGTAGAGGGTGTGGCTTCGTCTACTCTATGGTGTCTGGCAGTCCTGCCTCACACACAGTAGGTGCTCAGTCAGTGATAGGATTTTAAAACCTATTTTCCTCTTTACCTCCAGCGAGGACTGTAAATCCAATTTGGTTGCTCAAGGTATCTCTTCTCCGAGCCCCCCGCCTTACTCCCTCCTTTTCAGGGACACAGTGATAACAAGGGAGGTTACTGTATTAGATGATTCAGGATCTGCTATGCATATTTTCCAACCCCACCCAGGAAAGGAAGAGCCAAACCGGGCCCAGGGAATTATTTTTGGTATTTTCTCCAACTATTCTAATCTCTAACATTTTGCGGTGGGTGGTTAGAGCTGGTGATTTTCCTCTCTTTTGTGCAAACGAGACCAGAATAAACAGCACAGGGTGAGTCACTTCAGACTCTTAGCGCTTCAATTACTTAAAAACTCAAGGGCCTGATGAAGCTTAGAATGTCACCTTTTTCAGAACAGCCATAAGCAGATGGGAAACGCTCCATATTCCGAGTAGTCGATGGCTTCCCGGCACAGGAAATCTGCTACTAGCTAGCTACTAGCGCCCAAAGAGAAGAGGCAGAAAGGCAAACAGGCACTGCATCTCCGCCAAGGACTTCACACACGATTTCATATCTCGCTCCACTTAATCGTTGCCATGACCTTGTGAAGTAATGCACTTAATGCCTCTGAGGTAAGAAGAATCAGCGCCCATACATATTTCCTGCCTTCTTACGTGTCAGGCTACGCTCAACATGTTACAGCTGCATCTCCTTGAAACTTTACAACCCTCCGACATACCTATTGCCGTCTCAGTTTCCCGGATAAGAAAACTGAAACTCCTAGCAATAAATGAGGGAAACAAGAAGCAAACCAGAGTTACTTCCACTCTCTGGGTCTCCATTTCCTACCTCTGACGCCTTACTCTCTGGTTCTGGGCTATTCATACGTGCTAAAATACCCGTCCATATTAAGGCGCCGCAAATGATCTGGCTTTCAGAAAAAAATGGCAAGAAACGTTGTTATCCCAAATGAAAGAAAGAAAATCTTCGAGGACCAGAAACCAGTATGACTGTTCTTTTTGTTTTCCAACTGACTTGTCAATTTGAGTTTATTTACAATCGATCTTGAAATAATGAGAAATCTCAACTGACTAAACTTTATGTAAAAAATTTAGGCTAAGTTCTGTGTCTGTCAGTGAGAAAAACATAGTTGTTTAAGGTGCTGGTTTGAAAGAGGACCAAAGAAAATATAATCCTTTCTTTTAGATTTGACTTTATAAAACTGCCATCATGTGTATTATGAAGAGTTTACTAATTGTTTTTAATTTTTTTTGGGGGGACCAGGTACTTTATTTTCTGTATGAGCTTTGAAATGTGGACATTGTATAGGAAAATTATAAGTTTTTCTGGAAGTTCATCCTGAAGATGATTACTTAGAATTCGAATTTCATTTCCCCATGAAAACAAAGTTATAAACAGTGATCAGGTTCCCAGGCTAGCTCCAAAGATGCTTATTTAACCAATTTACAGTTATTAGAAATTTATATTTCCCCTTTGAATTGATTTATATTTTCTTATTTGTACTGCCTTCGCGGTCCTCCTGTCATTGCGTGGGGGCTATTTTGAAGTACACATGTTTTGTGGGGTTGCTAGTCTGGAATTGTAATTATTCTCTGGTTGTTGTTGTTAGGTGCTGTCAAATCATGTCTGACTCATAGCGACCCTCATAGGGTTTTCAATGGCTGATTGTTTGGGGGATTGCCTCAGGAGTGGATTGCCATGTCCTGCTCCTATTTTTTGTGGTGCTGGGAATCGAACCAGAGACCTCAGAGACTGCAGAGTGGTGCTCTACCAACTGAGCCAAATCCCAGCCCAACTATTCTCTAGGCTAGGTCAATTCTCTGTAGTGCAGCAAAGAGAGAGTATGGTGACTCGAGATACTAGGACGTTCTCTGTAGTTTAAAAGAACATGGTGATTTGGGGAATTCATGTGCTATTAGTCACAACTTCACGGCTTACCAAAATCTAAGCAACAGTTAAGCAAAGAAATTTATGGATAAAATAAAATGTAATATATCCATTACAGTGGAATATTACTTGGCAATAAACAGAAATAAAATCCTGATACATTTTATAACGTGGATAAACCTTGAGAACATTATGTTAAGTGAAAGAAACAAGTCACAAAAAGCCACACATTGTATAATTCCACTTACATAAAATACCCAGAAGAGTCAATTCTACAGAGACAGAAAGTTTAGGGTTGGGGAGACTGAGGAGTGATGGTAGAGGGTGTGTGTTTATTTGGGGGGTATATTCTAAGATTCAGTTATGGTTGTTGTTATAGTGGCTGTATATCCCTGTGTATATATTAAAAACATTAAATTGCATACTTTAATTGGGTGAATTGTATGGCATGTGAATTATATCTCAATAAAGCTGTTTTTTTTTTAAAAACAGAATTAAACGAAGCAATTGAGGGATTATTCTCTCTTTCCTGTGTTCCAGAGAGCATCCCCCTAGCTTGGTGTTAGCCTGCTGTTCACAGCAAAATACAGGAATGTTTGTAACATGGAGATTTGTAATTTAGACAATACTTCTGTATGTCTCTTAAGAAAGCATTTTCTGCAAAATATTATCCAATAAAACTACAGTCTAGCAGTATTCATTCATTTGTTCATTCTCATAACAATTTTTCCTGACTACCTATTCTGCCCTAGATATCCAATTTACATTGGGCAGCTAGGTTCCAACCAGGGAGCCTGGTTTACACCAGAAAGCCAGGTTCACACTAGGGAATCAAATTCTCACCAGGAAGTCATGTTGTCACTAGGGAACCATAATCAGAAAAATACTTTGATGTGCTACAAGCTCTAATTAGCCCTAGTTTAGATCCTGCACCTCACTGAAATGAACCAAACACAGAGAACCACTCCTTCCCTCTTCAAATGCATGCCCATTAATAGCAGATTTCTTTTAAAGGGGAAAGTAAGCAAACATCCAAACATTGGAGGTTTTCAAATCAATGAGAGTATTTTATGCAAAGACTTCCAGCACAATTTCAGAGGGGGAGTTTACCTAGTCCATTGACATGTTTCTTTACAGGACATCTGGTATCAGAAAGGATTGCTTTAAGACAAAGAAGCCTAGAACTAGGCAACTACCAGCAGAAATCTCTCAGAAATGGGGAGGAGATAGTGGCATGCAGTGTCCCAAGTCTTACTGTGGGCCTTCTCCATGCCAGATGCCATAGTAGTGCCCAGGTGGGGCTATAGTCACTGATGCCAGAGGTCTGGATTGTGCCATGGAAGGACAGAGTTTTCTGGGAAGAAGAGAAGTTGAGGGGCAAAGGAGTTTCTGGTCAGAGACAACTGTTTTTTTGCACATGATACTGAAAGGGGCAGGGATCAGCAGGCACCTCTGTTTGATTTCTTTTCAGGGATTTCACTAATAGACCAGCTTCTGGGAAAGAGCTCCTGTTGTTGACTATGCAAGGCTGAGACAGATTGTCTCGATATGGAAGCAACTTCAAATGCAAGCCAAGAACACAGGGTCAGGTGTTGTGCATTTAAGCTTGGCAAAATCCTATGATAAAAGCAACGGGGCTGTGTTGGAATTGGTGTTCCCCCTCTGCCTTGTGTTAATTATTATGCACATGCTTTTTGTGCCTTGAATTATTCATGAGGCCAGATATGAAATATGATGATAATTGGTAATCTCCAGCTGTGGCACCTGAATGTGCAGAGACACCTCATCTGTTTCCAGGAAATATAGACTGGGCAAGGGAACTTTTGGCACTGAGGGCTTTAGGGGAGAAGGAGGTAGCAGGGAGGGGAGGACAGGGGTCAGAGAAGTGTGGTCAACGGAAGAAAGGTAAAGTGATGTGGCTCTCAGAGAAGGAGGAAGTGGGTTGATCCACAAATGGGCTAAAATAGCGGGGTAAGAGGGTAGACTCAATCTGAAGTAAGGGCTGGATAAATGTTGAATGAATGAATGAATGAATAAATGAATGAATGCTGAAACATCTACATGTGAGGAGGAGCATAGAAGGAAACTGGCTTTTGTTGGGTGCCTTCTTTAAGTCATTCTATTTAATTCTCACTGCCAGCCAATGAGCCAAGATGGACATGGACACAGATTTGTTTAATCTTCGTGATCCTGTGATATGGGTGTCAGTGTTGCTCTTTCACAGAACTGGAACCTGGGGACACAGCAGAAGCCTGCAGTCACTCAGCCCATGGGGACTTCAGATCATGCTCCCAATCCATACCCACTAGCCATGCATGACCTGGGGGACAAGTAGCAAAGCTAGGAGCATCAGATACTAATGTTGGGGATGGTGATGGTAGGAGATCTGAAGCTTCCGTCTCCAGGAGGAGGAGAGTTCTTCAGGGAACCCCATCAGACTGAACAACCAGTCCTCAGCCAGAGTCTAATGGACACTGACAGCTGCCTCTGGGCTCCCCATTTTCCAACTCTGCTGCTCTTTGGGAGACATAGCATGAAAAAGACACCTCCTGGGTATGAATAGGTCAGACTTTTTGGGGGGGGGCAGCTTGGCACTCTATTAAAACAAAATAAAACAAAGCAACAACAACAAGCTTGATATCTTTGACTCCGCAATCCTGGGGAAAAACTTGCATATATACAAAGCTAAGCATGTGCTGTGGCAATATTTACTAGCAGGGCTTCAAACCTGTAAAAAATTGGGTCCAGGTGGGAGTATGGGTTTAACATTAAAATTTAGAGGGTTCCAGCTTGGTTTAGGATGGAGTTTAAAATTTTAATCCTACATGTAGATAATTTTTTTTTACATTTTTAAAATAGCTAATGATACAAACAAAAAAGTAAAAATAACAAAAACATTAAAAGCTGAACCCAAATTCAATTTTCAGTTTTCAGAGTTTTGGTTCAGGTTTGGGATTCAGATTGAGGTTTGGTTTGAAGCCCTGCCATACACACAAACACACATACACACATACACACACACACACACACACACACACACACATAGGATTTAAAACTATGTACAAGTATTATTACATGTTTATACCACAGAAAAATGCTTGAACTGGAATGGGTTCAGAGTTCAGGTTCAGTGTGAAGCCCTGTTTGCTAGAGCAAGAAATCAAAACCAACCCACTAGCGCATCAAATGGGATTGTGAAGTTCAATGCTCTGGGCAGAGAGCCTGTGATTAGAAGGCAGCATATTGATTCCAGCTCTGTCACTTACTGTCTGTGTGATTTGACAAGTTATTGACCTGTCTGTGCCTCAGCTTTCTCATCTATAAAGTGGAGATATTAATCGTTCCTTCCTCACGGGGTTATTGCAAAGATAAATAAATGTAAGTGCTTAGAACTGGGCCTGGCATCTTGTCAGGAGTTAATAAATAATAGTAATTAACAATGTTCTGTAAGTATAAGGTCACTACTAAGATTCTCTCCCTTCTCCAAGTCCTCTAGGCAGGTGACTGTCCAGTGACTTCTGGTTCCAAGTGGAAGCTGACCCAGTGGAGGTCAAGGGCAGAGACTATACCCCAATCTTACAATTTCACAAGGGAAGAGTTGCCCACTCAGTACAACTTGAGGCGAGTGGCCACTGGAGGCTTGGGTGGCAGGCAGACTGCAGCTGGTCTGCCCTGGCTCCTGGGCCAAAGCTAACACTGGCCAGAGTCTTTGGTCTCAGCCAGCAGCAGCCCGGAAAGGAGATGGGCATTGGGATTTGTGTTCTCTGGCCCTGGAGGGGCTGGGGTAAAGGATTTCCTTAGTTTAGTCATGGTGTGGGTACCCAACAGCCATCCTACCACCATCACATCACACTTTGCTTTCTTCACTCATTTAGTTTGTTCATGTATTGAGAATTTATAGAGCCAGCACAGTGGTGCACACTGGTATTCCTAGTAACTTGGGAGGCTAAGAAAGGAGGATCATGAGTTTGAGGCCAGAGGCAGCCTCTGTAACTTAAAGAGACCCTGTCTCAAAATAAAAAAAATTAAAAATGTAGGTGGCTGGAGGTGTGGCTGAGTGGTAGAGCACTTGCCTAGCAGCCATGAGGTACAAGCCCCCAGTATACCCCTCTCACACAAAAAGAATTTATAGAGATCATGACACATGCCAGGCAGCATTGGAAGGATTCTAGGCACACAGAGACTAGGAAGACTTCTGTATCTTTCAAGGAGCTTGTGGTCTAATGGGAGAGACAGACAAGTGAACAAATAATTACACAGCAATGGTAAGGTCCATGTGAAGAAGACATCATCTGCTTCCTTTGTTATTGATTTCCAGCTTTACAAAACATGGTAGAACTCATAGAAAACATACAGAACATGGTAGGCTCACACAATATTTATAGAATAGATAGGTACAACATACCACAGTCTGTACAGGTGAGGGAGATAATGCATATCGACTCTGTTGTGAAGTGTGAGTCTTAGAGAGTGACCTATCGGCACAGTTTTGGAGGATGAACAGGATTTCACCAGCATGCAGTTTACAATTTCTATAATGTAGTTGTACTTATAAATTTTGAGGCCATGGAAAATTGTTATAGTGCATTTTCTCAAAACAAGAAGGTCGAAACAAGCAGGGAAAAGAGATTATGAATAGTTCTCCTCTCCTTACCCTCTAGTCACTCTGGCCATTTTCATTCCCTATCTTGTCCCAATCATATGTAATCACATTGCCTGCTTATGTGCTTTCTGAATTCCTATTTCTCCAGCTCTTAGAACAATGTCTAGCTCATAGTTATTGCTCAAAGAATGGTCACTGAGTAAATTAATAAATGTAGGGAAAGGAAGAAGGGGAAAGAGCGAGCCCAAAGCACCCACAACAAAGGGCTCCCTCTATGCTTGCATGGGTGTCGGGGGTGTACTGCCCAACAGAAATACAGAGGCTCACTTGTACTTTCAATTTCCCTAGGAGCCATTATTAAAAAAAATAAAAAGAAATATGAAATTAAATTTTATTATATTTCACCCACTACATCCAAAATAGTCTAACTGCAACATTTCATCAATATAAAATACTATTGAGATCTTTTTTTTTTTTTTCTTTCTTTCTAACTAATCCTTTGAATAGTAGTGTGTGCTTTGTGCTTGAAGCACCTCTTAGGCTGGATCAGCCACACTTTAAGTACTCAGCAGGCACATGTGGCCTGTGGTTGCCTAATGGACAGCACAGCTTGAGGCCTCCCCTCTGGTACCCACCATAGACTGTCAGCAGTGCAGACCTGGGCTCAACACTGAATTGTCCCCTGGGCTGGGAAGTGGGGGTTGGGGAGTTGGAGGAGGTATCTGATGAAATGGGAATCAAATCTTAAAATAATGTAATGTTTACTTTTGCTCACTCCCTATGCCCACTGTGGCAGATCAACTCCCTTGTCACAGCGTACAGGGACAGTAGTGTTCCCAGGCTGCTCCCTGCCTCTCTTGCTGGCAGCTCCTTCCCTCCCTTCTCTTCTGTGCTTGCCCTCTAGCTCAATGGAGGGATTACATTTTCCACAGTGCATTTGCATTGATCAAGTGCGACAGCAAGATCCAGTTCTCCTAGCTATTTTAAATATTTGGACAAAGGGAAGAGAGGATCAGGGCCATGACTGTGAGCTAAGGATCTGTGGACACGTGCTCTTCAAAGCACTCCCAGCACTCCAGGTGTGTGGCTACAGAGTATAGCCTGAGACAGGTGGGAGGCGCTCACAGTGTCCCAGACAGTCTGAAGAACTCTGCACACATGAGCTCTGATGAAGCACACAAAGCCCTGTATGACAGGTGCTACTGCTGCCCCCCATTTTGCAGATAAAGATACAGAAGCATGAAGGAGATAGATAATTTCCCCATGGACCCACAGCTAGTAAGAGGCTAGTCCAGGTCTCAAGGCCAGGTGTTTTGCTTCAGAACTGTGCCCTTATTTGGTAGGCTCTAGGAAAGATGCACATAAGATACGCAGGAGAAGCAGAGCTGGCTTCTCTCTTGGGGTGAGAGGTGGGAGGGTGCCCAGAAGGCAGGAGGGGACTTTGAATAAGAGCTTGAAGGAGCAACAGGACTTGAACTTCAGAGAAGATGGGGGCAGTATTTCCCACATGGAGACCTTACTTTCCTCCTCTGAGGCACTCTAGTGTTTTAGGCACGTAGATAGAGCTAGGAGGTCAGCCCTATGCTGGTCCGTTACCTGGTTATCATTTTAAAGGCCATGGAGAGTGAGTACTTAATGGGTTTGGGGTTTCCTTTTGGAGTGATGAAAGTGTTCTGGAACTAGATAGTGGTGATGGCTGTAGGATATTGTGAATGTGCTAAGGGCTGTTGAATCAAACACTTGTAAAAGATTAAAATGATGAATTTCATGCTATATGGATGCTGCTACAATTGAAAAGGGGGGGGTAGTAAAATGTAACATTCCTGGGGAAAGAGAAAGGAAGAGAAATCCATGAGGAGTTGCAGATCCTCCCAAATCACCATCACATCCTAAGGAGGCAAGCATGTCTACAGAAACATGTCACATCCATTGAGCATGTAATGTCCATGTGGTATCCGTACCAGTCCTACAAGTGTGGGACATCCATGACTGTGTGATAGCCATGTGATACTTATTCATGTGAGTGTGTAATACCCATCATCCCAACAAGGGGTCAAACCTGTCTGAAAAACTGACAGGAAAGAGTGATTGGGCATTGTAGGGCCTGGGTAATGACTTAGGGAGGCTATACCACATGTGAATGAGCTGGAGTCAATTACACCAGCCTCCTGCCAGTTACAATCTATACCCACTGTAATGGCCACAGTTACAATCTATATCCACCAGAGTGGATAGTTACAATCTATATCCCCTGTGGTGGATACCGTTATAATCTATATCCACTATAGTGGCCACACTTACAATCTATATCCACCAGAGTAGATACAGCTGTCAGAGTGGATACAGTTACAATTCATATCTGTCAGAGTGGATACAGTTACAATCTATATCTGTCAGAATGGATACTGTTACAATCTATATTCACCAGAGTGGACACAGTTATAATCTATGTCCACTGTAGTGGATACAGTTATAATCCATATCCAATCCCTCCACTGGAGCCAAGAACTGTCAGCCAAGAACTCTAGAGCCAAGAACTCTAGCTCTTTCCACATCTCCTCATGTCTCTATTTTTCCAGAAGAAACAAAGACACAAAGTTGACACATCACCCCATCTTTTGCTCCCTTGCATCTCCCATGAGCTGGATCTCAGATATATTGAGGCAGAATCTGGGATACTTACACAAGAACTCTGATCTAAGGTTGGGGGAGAGAAAGGTTCCACATGATATGCTCAGCAAGGTGGTCAGGGAGTGGGAAGTTTCACCCAGAGGAGAAGCCACTCAGGAGGTGGGCACAACTACCTATGTCATATCCTTTAAAACTGGAAATATAAGAACTACAGGGGACTTCTTTTAGCTGAGGAGCTTTGGGAAAATCACCTAGCTTCTCTGAGACAGTATGTATATATGTATGCATGTATGATGTATTCATGCTGGGGATTGAACCCAGGGCTTTGCACATGCTAAGGACATGCTCTACCACTGAGCTATACCCCAGCCCCTGAGATGGTATGAGGCATATCAAGTAAGGTGGGACCTGTGATTGGGAAAGGGGATTTGAAAGGAGGGGAGGGATGGGGAATAAAAATGAGAGCATTGATAAAGACTTATAGAGATTACAAATACCATTGCTAGCTGATGGAGTGTTCATTCACCCAAATATTCATTTGTGTGTTTATGCAACAAATATTCTCGTGCCATGAGCTGGGGAAGGCCTGAAAACATAGACATGTGGTCCCTGCTCTCAAGGAGCTCCCAAGAGAATTGGTGACTGGATGTGAATGGAAGTATGTAGCACCCAGGGTGATGAGGTCTCTGGCTACTGACTGCACAGCCCAAACCCAGAGCACAGAAGAGAAGAAGGATTTCTAACTGTGGGAAGAAGGTCTCAGGCAAGAGAAAAATGCCTGCATGGGACCTTGAAAGGCAGGGGTATTTTTCCATGCAGATGGGAGAGGGGAGATAGAGGGTGAAGGGCATCCCAGGACGGGGGGAGGGCAAGCATAGACATGCGACACACAATAGCATAGCTCATTTTGGGAACTGAAATATGGCTGGAGTATTAGACGTGCTGGAGATAATAAATAGCCATCTCCGTCTTACTGGCCTAGCTGGTTGACCTTGGAACAAGCTGTCTTTCCAGTTTTGAAAATGTCTCCATCTGTACAATGCAGGGATCGGATGATTCTCAGGGGACTTCCCAGCCCTGGCTGCTCTGGGATGGTATGAGTTCCCTGTCACCCAAGCTATTCAAGAAGGGAGTAGGTAACCACTGGATGAGAGTCTAGCCTTTGGTGGACTTTTGGACCAGGTGACCTGGCAGGTCCATCCTAGCTCCGAGGAGCCCTGACTCTGGGGATTCCGGGACCCAAATTGGGCCTGTGGGGCTGTGCCAAGCAGCCAAAGATGGTCATGCAGGACATCTGTTCCCTTCCCTCATCCCAGATGGGGCTCACACTGATTTAATAGAAGTATGATGCATACACACGGGTTGGCTGTTGACTGGCTTATTCTCAGGTGAGGCACAGGACTACCCTCTACCTCTGTCTAATGAATTATCAGAAGCTCCTGCAGGGCTGAAAGCTGTCCACTGGTCACTCTGAGGTGACAGTAGCCAACAGGGACTCTGGCTTTTGCTATATTAACTCAATGTGTATTGGAGCCTCTATTTTGCTGGGCTCAGAAGCTTCTGGAAAGACTGTCTTTCTTTGGTGGAAGCCAATGTTTAGTGGCAACTTGTAAACTATAAGGGAGATAAGGAAATTGACAAAGACCTGTCCACCAGCCTAGAGGCCACAGCCCATGGGAACACCTGTGTCCCCTCTCATCACATCACCACTGCTCACTCTGGTGGCAAAACCAGAGGCTGGCAGTGTGAAGGCATAGAGCAGGGGTGTGGACCCAGGAGGCCCACTTCCAGCTTGACTCTGTCGCTTCTCTGGCTAGGTGATCTGGGAGAATCTCTGTCTTCACCCAAGTCTCTGTTTTCCCTGCTACAAAATGGGAATAATCATGTCCACATGCATAAGATAAAATAGTGAGGGTGGAGTAGTACTGTGTGGGTTGTCATGCACGGTGTGGATCCTGGGGTAAGGCTGAGGTCCCTACTTCTAGGTGAGGTACAATAAAATTATGTTCAAAAAAGATGGAGATGGTTTTGACATATGGTCCTCTTAAAAAAATTACTGACTTTTCAGGAATATGCTTCCCTCCTAAGCTACAGAAGAGACTTCAGCCAGGTTCTGTGCTAATTCGCTCATACCTTGTGCAGCTCAGTTTGTAGGTGGTCAGCCTCCTATGCTCTGAGGAACTGCAGAATGACAGAAGCTAGTCTTCGGGTAAATCAGTGGTCACGCAGGCTATTTCCTTGGAAAGCCAATATTCCCTATACAACCAGTCGTGGAAGCAATGGGTGTGTTGGCAAAGGCTTTGCAGCCAGGCAGGCCTAAGGGACCCATTTCAGCTCTGACACTTACTTGCTACATGACTTTGAGCATTTCCCCTAAGACACAATTCCCTCACCTGTAAATGGGAAATAATATTGCCAAGCTCATGGTGCCCTGAGAATAAGCAAGGATGATGTAAAGTACATGGTGCTTATTAAGGAGTGGGACACATCATATTCAGGATGTGCCTGGGAGTTTGTTCAGTGAGATATTACAGAGAACAGCCAAGCATCATCAACCTAAATCTATTATGTGGGCCCAGAGACTCTCACTCATTTCCTATGTGGGCACAGAGAATGCATTTCTAAAAATTAGTACTGATGAAATATTTATCTAATACCTGCCGTGAGCTCAATACCAGGTGCACTGTGCTTTGAGAAGGAGAAACTGAAAACCTCTCTCTGTTAAGCAAGGGGAAGAAGTAGGAGCTGGCCAGCCTTCGGAGTCTAAGGAAAGGCTCCCTGGTTTTTAGAGAGCTGAGCATGAAGGTAGAAAGAGCTGGGCAGAGGAGACAAGTTAGGGTCAAATGCCTACCTGTGTGCTAACTATGTTGCTTAGCATACGGGGAGAGAAATGTTGCTAGCTGCTTTCTTGGTATCAACATTGGGGTCATGGCATCAGCTGCCAGGTGCTCATCCTCTCTGTCTTCCAGAGAAAATGGATCCCCATGCCATTTTGGAACTGGGCACCACTTGGGGAGGAAATTCCAGGTGGTGGAGACCTGGAGTGTGGTCTGGGGCAGGGGAGTTCCTCATAGGTATGGTTTCTTAGTTCAAGATTGCTCAAGAAGTACATGGCTTGATGAGGGTCAGAGTGGGGTCTTCTACAGCACAGGGCCTGGACTGGAGGGCCTCCTGTTGCCCCTAGGTTGTGCCAGCTCTGTCTCCTCATCACTGGACCTTTAGCCCTGTCCAGAGGCACTACTTGAAGTCCCATCTCAGATTTGATGGGGCACCACTGTTGCTACCAAGCTCCAATCTGAGTCTTAGGTATTGATCTTGATGCCCAGTGACCCAGGCCTGACGGGTCCCTTTGGGTACTGTGAGGAGGGTCCTGGAACTGCTCCCTGGCCTCATTATTTCTCAGCTCTAGGGAGCCTATTCTCCAGTCTGCTTCTCTGTCTTGTTTCACTGTTTCCCAACAATGGAGTTTCCTGCTATGCTGGTGTCTCTGCAACTGCCCAATGACAATGCTTCTGAAAAACTGAGATGAGCAATGGGGAGGGAATGATCAGGGAAGCAGTAGGTGGGTGCTGTCCAACTCTGCTACTTTTTTCTATTTATCATACAATGTGCCACTTAAACAATTTTAGGCATGCCTTTCACTGCCATTTATTTTATATAAAAATTTAGTGCCCTCTGCAGCCTTAGTCTCCTCATCTGTATTCACTTATTACTTTTTTCATTCTATAAATGTTTATACAAATATGTAGTATCTATGACATCTCCAGTACCATGTTAGAGACTTGACCAATGCTGTTCACAATTATGTTAACATATTGCTAAAATGGCCTGCAGCGGTAGCCCTGTGGCATCTGATCCCATCAGATCTCGGAAGCTAAGCAGGGTCGGGCCTGGTTAGTACCTGGATGGGAGACCACCTGCGAACACCAGAAGCTGTAGGCTTGGGAGAAGGACCTGGCAACCCCCTCCCAAAAAATCAATCTGCCATTGAAAACCCTATGAACAGCAGAGAAGCACTGACAATAGTGTTTCCCCTGTTATACAGAGGGTGGCTATGAGTCGGATACCGACTCGACGGCACCTAACAACAACAACAATTGCTAAAATAAATTTGAGTCACTACTGACCACCTTGTGATGGACTGAATGTTTGTGTCTCCCTCAAAGTTCATGTATTGAATCCTTAGCTCCCAGTGTAAAGGTATTTGGAGATGAAGCCTTTGCAGGATAGTGAGGTTTAGACTGGGTCACTAGGATGGAATTCTGATAGTGGAACTGTTGTTGTTAGCCCACTGAGTTGGATCAGATTCATAGCGACCCTATGAACAACAGAACAAAACACTCCCCAACACCATGCCTGGCACACGATCTTTTTTATGTTTAAGCTCATTGTTGCAGACACTGTGTCAATTCATCTAGTTGAGGGTCTTCCTTTTCTTTGTTGACCTGCCATTCTCCCAAACAAGATGGCCTTCTCCAGGGATTGGTCCCTCCTGACAACTTGTCTAAATATGTAAGACACAGTCTAGTCAGCCTTGCTTCCAAGGAGCATGCTGGTTGCACTTCTTCTAGGATGGATCTGTTAGTTCTTTTGGCAGTCCATGGTATATTTAGTATTCATCTCCAGCACTATAATTCAAAAGCATCAATTCTTCTGTCTCCCTTGTTTGCTGTCCAGCTTTAACAACCTTATGATACAACTGAAAATACCATGGCATGAGTCAGGAGCACTTTTGTCTTCAATGTGACATCTTTACTTTCCAACACATTAAAGAGATATTTTACAACAGCTTTTCCCAGTGCAATGCATCTTTTGATTTCTTGACTGCTGCTTCTGTGGGTGTTGATTGTAGAACCAAATGAAGTAAAATCTTGGATAACCTCAGTCAACCTTTTTTCCATTTATCATGAAGTTGTTTATTGGCCCAATTGTAAGGATTTTTGTTCTATTGATGTTGAGGTACAATCCATACTGAAGGCTGTGTTCTTTGATCTTCATCAGCAAATACTTCAAATCTTCACTTTCAGCAAGTAAAGTTATGTCATCTGCATAATGCAGGCTGTTAATGAGTCTTCCTCCAATCCTGATGCCATATTCTTCTTCACAAAGTGCAGTTTCTCAGATTATTTGCTCAGCATAGAGATTGATAAGGTATAGTGAAAGGATATAGTCCTAATGCACACCTTTCTTGACTTTAAACCAGGCAGTGTTCCCTTGTTCTGTTTGAATGACTACCTCCTAGTCCATGTATAGATTCCTCATGGGTACAGTTAAGTGCTCTGGTATTCCCATTCTTTTCAGTGCTATCCATAACTTGTGATCCACAGTTGCCTTTGCATAGTCAATAAAACATATATAGTCATCTTTCTGATATTCTCCACTTTTAGCTAATATCCATCTGACATCAGCAATGATGTCCCTGGTTCTGTACCCTCTTCTGAATCCAGCTTGATTTTCCAGTAGTTCCATGTCTATATACTGTCTATATATTATATACAGTCTATATACTATATAGTCACTTTTGAATGATTTTTAGCAAAATTTTTCTTGTATGAGATATTGATGATATTGTTTGATAATTTCTGCATTTGGTTGAATCCCCTTTCTTGGGAATAGGCACAAATATGGATTTCTTCCAGTTAGTTGGCCAAGTAGCTGTTTTTTAAGTCTCTTAGCATAAACAAGTGAGCACCTCCAGTGATGCATCTGTTTGTTGAAATATCTCTATTGGTATCCCATCAATTCCTGGAGCCTTGTGTTTTACCAATTCCTTCAAGGCAGCTTCCACTTATTCCTTCAGTACCATCGGTATAGTAGAATTAGTGTCATTACAAGATGAGGAGGAGAAGGCCTGGGTTCAGTCCCCAGCACAAAAACAAAACAAAAATACTGCTGGTACTTTTTTTCTTGGACTTCCCAGCCTCCAGAACTGTGAGAAATAAATTTCTGTAGCTTAAGCCACCCAGTCTATGATGTTTTGTTATGGCAATGCTAGCAGATTAGGACACACCTCCCTCAAACATTTGTAAGCATAGACATAGAATTTACTT
Organism: Pedetes capensis; assembly: GCA_007922755.1. Taxonomy (NCBI): domain Eukaryota; kingdom Metazoa; phylum Chordata; class Mammalia; order Rodentia; family Pedetidae; genus Pedetes; species Pedetes capensis. The sequence continues at coordinate 24,597 of VMDO01006370.1, forward strand.
TGTACTTGTGTTTTAAATATATTTTCATCAAAACCATGGGGCACTTGTTGGATTTATCTAGCATGTCCTTTCTATAACCTAAATGGCAAAGGCATCTCACTGTCAAACCAACCAACCAATTCAGAGTTACTCTCAGTCAAAGAAAAGTCTGGTATCACTTTTCAATGCAAATAAACCTCTCTGTGGCCAATTCTGGATGCTGAAAGACAAGATGGATAAATGGAGATGGACAAAGGCACTGCAGAGCCCTTGGACAATTGCTTCTTTAATTCTTTATTTGTACCTTGTCCTCAGCCTCTTCTTCCTCTGGCGGTGCTCATTCTAAATTTTAATTTAATTTTTAATTAGCATATACTATAATGGCTTTCATAATGGCATGTTTCATATAATTGTGTTGTGTACTTTGCTCTTATTCACTCCTTTTTTAAATCTCTCCTTGTTTCTCTCTCCTCTCTCCTGTTTTCCCCTCCTCCCTCCACATAGTTCCCCTGTTACTTTCAAATCTCATATGTAAATTTTGTTTTGCTTTCCAATCTAGCTTCTGCGCTTGAGAGAGAACACATAGTATTTGTCTTTCTGAGTCTGGTTCATTTCGCTTAGTATGATGATCTCTAGTTCCATCCATTTTCCTGCAAATGTCATAGTTTCCTTCTTCATTATGGCTGAATAAAAGTCCATTGTGTATATATGCCAAATTTTCTTTATTCATTCATCTGTTCATGAACATCTAGGCTGATTCCAGATCTTGTCTGATGTGAACATGCTGCAATGAGTGTGTTTCTATGGTATGTTGACTTAGATTCCTTTGGGTATGTACCCAGGAGTGGTACAGCTGGATCATATGGTAGCTCTATTTTTAGTTTTCAGACCCCTCCATACAGATTTCCTTAATGGCTGTACTAATTTGCATTCTGACCAGCAGTGCATAAGGGTTCCTTTTTCTCCACATCTTCATGAGCATTTGCTATTGCTTGTTTTGTTGATGTCCGACATTCTGACTGGGCTAAGATGGAATCTCAGTTTAGTTTTGATTTGTATTTCCTGGATGGCTAAGGAAGTTGAACATTTTCCCACATATTTATTGGGCATTTGAATTTCTTCTTTTGAGAACTATCTGTTCAATTTATTTGCCCACTTATTAATTGGGCTTTTTTGTTTTTTGGTGTTTGAGTTCTTTATATATTCTCAATATTAATCTCCTATCAGATGAATAGTAGACAAAGATTTTTCTCCTATTGTTTGCTTTCTCCTTATTCTATTCATTGTTGCTTTTGCTGTGCAGAAGCTTTTTAGTTGCATGCAGTCCCATCTTGTTAATTCTTGTGGAGCTGCTCATTCCTGAATGGACTCTTTGGTTGGCACCAGGAAATCTGCAGCCCTCAGGACAACATGCCTCAGAGGGGTGAGTCTTGTCTTTCATTTGTTAAATGGAGACGGTGGTCATGCAGAGAGAGCTGAGGACTGTCCTGGTAGGCCAGCCAGAGCATTTGGACGCCAAGGATCTAGAAATAGATTCCTTTACCACTTTCAGCGCCTGTGCACCCTAGGGAAGATCATTGCACATCCCCATGTGGTCTGCGTGACCTAGTTTGAAGACAGTTGTACTCTATGACTCCTAAGGATCCCTTCTAACATTCTAGGATTTGGTGTTTTGGGTCAAACCCTATGTCAAGGCCCCACCTAAATCCCACCTCCTCTTCCTCCCCACCTCTCTCCAGCCCACTACCCTGGCAGTACCATGAGAAAGAGAGCCTCTAAACCCATTCCCTATGAGGCTTTGCTCTAGAAACACAAAATCTAAGCACTCCACCACTATGAGTGCTGTTATCCCCTGAGCTGAATTTTACTACCTGACCCAGTTCACATACACACAAACTCTTCCTGGTATTTCAAAATGGAAATGATGCTGAAAGTCACTGAATCCGAAATTAAAACGCTCACAAAGACATGCAGAGCCAGAGTGCTGGACCTCCAGTGGCCTGGGCAGCCATTCTGGCACGCTTTTTGCAAAGTCTGCACATCTTTTCTATTCTTTTTTTTCCCCCTGAACAGCATCAGCCTGGGTGCACATAGACCACACATGTACAAGCCGATGTTGCTTTAGACAGCGACTACTGGAAAGGTCTAGTACCTGAAATCCCAATGTTAAATGACCTGACGAGCTGCTTCTTCAAGAAGAATCCCTCCTACCATGGAAACACACAGCTCCCCGCCCCCCCCCCCCAATTGATTTTGTTTTCTGGTAAAGCAGATTATCAGGAGACACCTCAGCCTCCATTCTTCTTAGTCTGGCCTCTGAACTCTTGGTTTTCTTTAAGCAAGGCAGCCCTACCAAGCCCTGGCTACCGTATTGTAAAAAAGAAAGTAGGTCACGGCCACAGGCGGGCAGTCCTCAGCATAAATCAGTTGCTGGAAGATAAAACCTGTCACCAACAAGGAAGCTGGCACGTGGACACACACATGGTCACTCTGCCTCTTTGTCTGAGGCTGAAACAGAGCCCGCATTGCCGGGGAATGCATTTTATTACAAGCACCGAAATGCCTGGAGCAATCTTTCCCTTTGAAGTTCGCAGCTTGTTAAGGGAAAGGTGAAGTTTGTAGAAAGCCGAGGGTGTTATACAACTACGCCATCCATTTTTTATGAGGCTTGGGGCAGGCAGAGTTTCCTCCCTGCAATTTACTAAAAATGGGGGCCCTAGAGGCCACCAGCACTTACTCGGTTTCTCTTGGCCTCTGCACAGGCCTTGGATGTGCCATCCTGGCTGGGCACCTGGAGCATCTGCCTTGACCTAACGTTGCTATGGCGATTTGTGGGTGGCTTCTTGACTCTAAGCAACAGGTCCTCTGGTAGGAGGTGACTGAGTTCAGAAGGGCCCTGGTCAGCTGCCCACAAATATTTGGTTCACTCATCTCCATGGTAAGAGGAAGGATCAAGTCCTTGATGCTATTTCTCTTAGTTCTTCCAGGCTGCTAGAACAAAAATACCTTAGGTGATGTGGCTTAAACAACCACCATCTACTGTTCACAGTTCTAGAAGCTGGGAATTCCAATATCAAGGTGCTGGCAGATTTGGTGTCTGGTAACAGCCGCCTCCTGGTTCACAGATGGTGTCTTCTTGCTCTGTCCTCACATGGTGGACATGGGAAAGGGCTCTCTCTGGGGCCTCTTTTATAAGGGCACAAATCCTTGGCATGACCTAATTGCCTCCAGAGGCTCCACCTCCCAATACCATCACGTAGGGGTTAGGATTTCAACACGTGAATTTGAGTAGAGGGAGCACAAACATTCAGGCCATGTCACTGCTCATCCTAATGAAGGCCTCTGTGCTATGGGATCAGGCTGAAGCCAGACACAAGGCTGCAATCCCCTCCCTCCCACCCTCTCCTGGTTCTCTCCCTCCTTCTTTCCTGAAGGCATGAGGCTCTGGTCCTCTTTACTTTTCTCTCTACTGCACTTGCCTCTGTCCTTGGAAAGCAAAGGACCCTAGAACATGAGATGTAGGACACACGCAGCCACAGAGGCAGGGAGGGAGTCATGATCACTCCTGGCTCCATTCATAGGAATAAGGGTATACTTAGGCAAAACTTCCCTGGCCCAGTGCACTCTCCCCTTCCTCCTTCCCAGGGTCCTGTGTCCATCTCAACCTGGAAAACCACATGGGGTTTCCCCTGCCCGCCTCCCTCCCAGCTGATGTGGGAGGGAGATCCTGTGGCTGGCAGTGTTGTGTCCTAGCACCAGCCAGAGCAGAGCCAGGCAGCAAATGACTAATGAATAGGACGGCTGGTTGCTTCTAGCCTTGGGAGTCCCTGACCTGTTTCTACCTCAAATCTTTTTGGAATGAGTCAGGATGCAGGTAAATTCTATAAGCTTATGTGCTATGTGAGGGGTGGCTTAGGGGCTAGGAAAGCCAATGAGTGTGCTGAGCTTAGCTCTCACCTTCTACTTAAGGGTTAGAGGGAGCCCTCTGTGCCACACTATGTACTGAGCTCCAGCATGGGTCCACTAAGCAGAGAAACTCACCCTGGGCAGGCATGGCCTTGGCCTCCATGAAGCTCCTCCTTGGTATCAGGTGGACCAGACATTTGTCCCAGGGTGGATCAGACCCAGAGTCACACCTGTACCTACTGTATTAGATAATATAGATGATAGATTTGGACTTTCTGAGTTGATGATATTTAGATGAGAGTTTGGCTTTTGGAGGTGATGCTGGCGTGGGTTTAGATTTGGGGGACAGTGGGATGGGGTGAACGTATTTTGAAAATTTTGAACATGGGAAGGACAGGAAGTTTTGAGAACCCAGAGGGCGGACCGTTGTGGGTTCAAACAGTGTCCTTTCAAAATTCATGTCCACCTGGAAACTCAGAATGTCACCTTTTTTGGAAAGAGGGTCTTTGCAAATGTAATTAAGGATTTGAGATGAGGTCATCCTGGCTGTAGAGTGGGCTTTGAATGCCCTGTTGTCTTTGTGAGAAAACGGGGAGATTTGGACCCTGAGAGATACAGAGAGAAACAGGCCCGGTGGAGATGGAGGTGGAGCTGGGAGTGATGCTGCCTAGGATCAGCCAAGGAGCTCCAGGAGGCATCAGAAGCTGGGGGACGCAGGAAGAAATCTTCCCTGGAGCCCCTGGAGGATCGTGACACTGACCATACCTGGGTTTTGACCTCTGACTCTAAAATGTGGGAGGACCTATTTCTGTTGTTTTACGATACAGTCTGTGGCAATTTGTTCCAGCAACCCCAAGACGCTAAGACAGGTTTTGGCCCAGGAACATGGAGAGTTCACAGCCATAGCCATGTTATACACGATGCTACCAGGAAGTCTGTCATCTGTGCAGGCAGCAGAGCCAGGGGAAGCTCTCACATGGCCTCCCTGCGTGGCCCTTAGCCAGGCATGGCAGGGGACACTGAACACCTGCCAGGGCTGGGTCTCAGGCTGCTCACTGTTGGGGCTGTGGCAGGGTTTGGGGAAGGGGTGTTAGTCTCCAGAATGAGGCAGATCTGCTATTGCCACTTAACTGTTTGACCTTGGGAAAGTTCTTTGACTGCTCCAGGCCTCAGTTTGCAGATCTGTTCGATAAATGCAATGTATTTTCCTGGTAGGGCTGAGGAAGAATTAAAGGAGGTGTGTGCTGGGCACATAGTGGGGACCCCATGGTCAGTCCTAAGCACATCTTTCTGGGCTGCTAATGCTAGTGCTGACCAATGTGCTGGGGGGGACGTCCACTCCCTTTGGGATCCCCCTTTCTCATCACCATCGCTACTGCCACTTCTTCCCATAGCCACTGTTGAGCACCCTCCCTGCGCCACATGCTGTGTCAGGAACTCCTCATACGTCACTCACAGAATCCTCCCCATGGCCCTGGGAACTATTATTATCTCATTGCACAAATGAGGAAACTGGAGCACAGAAAGTTGAAGTCATTAGGATTCAGACCCGGCAGGCCGGTGCAGTTCTGAAGCCAGAGCCACGCGACGTGCGGCACAGTCAGAAAGGCGGCTAGCATTTTCATGGTGGCAGGTTTTGTTTTTGTTTTTGTGGGAAGCTCCATTCCTCTCCCTGGGTCCATTGCCACTGGGCTCTAAGGTCGTGTGCTGGCTGGTTCTATTGTGAAGAACCCAGCAGGTGACCTTGCCGAGGAGGGGCTGGAGGAATCTTGTGGGCCCTGTACCCTGGCACTGCCAGGTTTGTGGATGCCAAGACTGCTCACCCTGAGAGATATGAGGCTCGGGGGAGGCCAGCGGCATGGCCCCTGGCAATGCAGAGGCTTTGGTTATAGGCAGCTGCCTCCTCCCTGGCCCTTTTGCTTCCTCTGCCTTCACACCAGGGTGCTCACACATTAGCCACTGCTGGTCTGCTCAGAACGTGCCAGATTCTCCCATTCCACTCCCTCTGAAACTGAGTGCTCACAGTGGCCTGCCATCTCTCTGCGATCTCACTGCACCTCCTCTTCCATCTCTCACATCCACTCTGCTAGGGCCACTGCGCTCCCAGCTACGGCTGAACACAGCAGGCCTTGGATTTGGCTCTTCCTTGGTCTGAAACACTGGCCCCCATCCCTGTAGCCGCCCAGCTCACCAACTCTCCATATTCAGGTTGCTTCTCAAATGTGAGGCCTGACCTAAGCATGCTGATTGTGGCCTCCCCTTCTCTGCTTTCATTTTCTCCGTGGCACACGTGCCATCTGACAGTCTGTTCCATTTAGATACTTGTTTGCCCTCATATCCATCCCAGCTGGTGTGAAAGAGCTGCAGGACAGGGACATTTTGTGTGCTTTGCCCATTGCTATACATTTAGTGCCTGGAACTCTGGCGTCTAGTGAGTGTTTGAGAAATATTTGCCAGACGATGAATGAATAAATGGGGACTCGTAAGATGGTGCAACCTAAGTACGTCTGGCATAACACGATGACATAAAGGTGCCCCATAAGTGTTACTGTCCTTCTTATTCTCTCTCTCTCTCTCCACACACACACACACACACACACACACACACACACACACACACACACGTGATTTTAAATTAAAAAAAAAGTGTGTTGAGATATTGGGACAGAGCCATTAGAGACATTTTCAACCACCCCAAATCCAAGTACAGAATGGTATTGGGTACCCCCCTATAATCAGTTATGTGCCTGCTCCCTCCAAAAGCTCTTATTCTGTAGCCTTCAGGCCTTTGCACATGCTGTTCATAACATATCTCTTCCTCCAGAAAGCCCACCTTGACTTCTGGAGAGTGGGTCAGATCTCCCAGATTGGCACTTCCCCCAACACAGTACTTCCCACAGTGTTTCCCGTCTGTTGACCTACTGTCTACCCTACTACACTGTAGGGTAGAAGTCACATCTGGGTTTGGTGTATAGTAGGTACATAGTAAAGGGTTACTGGATGAGTTTACAACTCAGGAGCCAAAAAGCTTCCCAAATGGACACACCCTTACATGGTGGTTGATCTGGATGCCTTGGGCTGATGGGTTCTGGTTCCGTCCCTGCCCTGTCTTGGGGTCTGCAGAGTGAGGGGTGCCCTAAGTTGTCTTGGAAGAGCTCGGATGGTTATCATGAAAACACTGCTTCCCCTACTTCCCTTCCAAGATAGAGGTCCGCATGCCAGGTAGGGGGTCCCACAGCCCTCTGTTTAGAACCCAGCTCACTGGAAAGAATTTCTTCCAGGCCTGCTGTGGCCAAAGGTGTTTCTTCCACCTTCCAGTGCCATCTGACAGTCTGTTCACTTATGTACTTGTTTGCCTTTATATCCGTCACAGCTGGTGTGAAAGAGCAGCAGGCCAGGGACATTTGTGTGCCAGATCCTCTGCCCAAGTGGCTGCCCTTTGTTGAGGTACTTCTCACAGAAAGCAGCCTGCCAGGGAGATAGGAGAGGTTTGGGTGCTAGGCAACTGGTCAGGAAGCAAATATGGGCCTCATCTCCAGGGGCCCTGCCAGACCCTGTGCAGCTTAGACCTGGAATTCTTGGTCTAGGTGATGGTTTGCCATTTAATTAGATTCTCTGCCTGATCTGCGCATGGGGTGATCAGAGGCAACCAGAGGCTGCTAGGCCCTCCCCTGGGCAGCCAGGAGTGGAAAAGGCTGCAGGGCTGGGTCCCTGTCCTGCTGCCTCTTGTTCCTGTCCTTCCAGGCATCCTGTTCCATCAGGGAAGGTGTTTTTACTGTCATGTTTCCTGCCCTTTTCATGGCTGGCTCTCCCAAGAAAAACACTAAAAGCAGGACGTGACATACTGGCAGCTGGCGTTCTTGGCTCTTCACTTAACTTGACCCTACGGACTGTCTATTCTGTACTTCACATGAGGTGGTGGCACATGCATCGTCTCTTTGATCCCCCATACCAACCCTGGCAGGTGGAAATCATGCAGCAGCTTTTGTAGACCTGGACACTTACGCCTAGGTCTAAGGGGGTGGCTTAAGGTAACACGGCTAGTCTGTGGCTGCCCTGCACTTAAATCCAGGTCTCCCTCATTTCAGGTTCTTCATACTGAAACCATGCTGCTTCTTGCAAGCGTTACCTTTGCCTAATGAATGGGTTAACTGAGTGTTGAGTGCTTAACGAGATCTGCAGAATGTTGGTTCTTGGACACAGGTAAACACAAGAAGAAAAGAAACACATTTGCCCTAGTTAAGGGGAAACTTCTTCTTTTCCTTTGCTATTTCTTCAGACATGGCGGGAGCTTTGCTCATGCAACATTCAGTGTTTCTTTTCTACCCCTTTCTTCTCTGCTCTCTCACCATCTGGGGAGGGCTGTCCCAGCCTTGTGCTGCCTGTGATTATGAAGTGAGTCCGTATAATTCTAGTGTTTGGAATTAGGTGAGGGGGGTCATTTTCCCACACATAAAAATCATCCCTTACCTATCCCTTATTGGACATATAATTAACATTTTGGCTTCTCTCTTGTTTACTCTTTTTTTTCCTTCTTTTTCAAATAGTTCCTGACCTTGGCAGGAAAGAGGGATGTGTTTATTAAGTGTTCTTGAAGACCCTAAGCAATTCTGTCCATTAATTCCACTTGATTCAATCTAGGACACATGCTCTGTGAATCTACCAAATTCATAGATTGTGCTCATTATCTGAAGAAACCATGCTCCTGTCTCCCTAGACTTTTTGACAGAGCCGAGGAAAGACCCTGTCAAGTCATAAGACACCTCTGGCAATTCTAAGGCAGTGCTCTGGAATACCGTGATGCACTAGGCAATCATGGAGTGATCTGCTAAAATCAATACCCTAGTTCATAGTGGCCATTTATAAATGGAAAACCCAATCTCAAAGTATTGGAATACAGTAATAAGTAGTCTCCATGCTGACCCTGAACCTACACACAGTAGAATTTATTCTTTCTTCAATGAATCAAAGTCTTTCATGATCTTTCAAGAGTTTAAGGAAATCACCACTGCCTGTGTTTTATAGACCCACACTGTGCCAAGGCCTTTCTTAGTTAATCTTCAGTGCCACCCTGGACAGAGGGTATTATTATCCCCACTTCACAGCTAAAGAAAATGAGGCTCAGAGGATGTAAGTAACTTCTCCAGATGACTTAAATTGGATTTAAACCCAGTCTGTGTGCTTCCAAAGCCAAGTCCATCCTCACACGTCTCGCTGCCTCTCAATAAACACAAAAGTGTTAAGTCTTTGACATTCACGAGAGTAATCCCGAAACATCAGGGAGCTCCCAATTTACAAATTCCACTTTCACCTATAATTGCCTCCACAAAACGTCTATTTTCTAGCTGGGGCCCCTCCCTTCCTTCACTCTTTATGGTCTTCCTATTTCTGTTGCTGGCAATGCTGCCTAAGGTTCTTTGCAGGGCAGTTTGCTCATTTTCTGGGGATTGTTGTGTGAGGAGAGTGGGCAGAGAATAACAGAGCTGGGTTGAGAAGTAACTGCCAGCCTGTCTGTGTGGCTCACCTACCACATATGCCTGCTGCACTCCGGCCTGTCTCCCTGGAGCACAGGGCAGAAATGAGAACGTCTGTGTCAGGTGCACTGGTCAGATGGACATCTTCCATCTCCTAGAACACACATGGGTGCATACACACACTTCACAGCCTGCCCCACATTCCGGGCAGAGACACTAAGCGAGGCTGTTCCCAGGACAGTAGCAGCTGATGACAGTGTTTCCCAAGCATGGTCGAAAATGAGATTTTTTTAAGTTGTACATTGATGAAACACTTTGTTTTTTTAATGACTATGCGTTTCATAATGACTGTTAGAATAAGTGTATCGAGGACACTGGAGCCTGATTTCACAGATAATATGCTTGATTTTACATCAATAGCAATGACACATAGTTTCTTCTGAGAATATATTGAGGCAAATGAAATTAATCAATTCAAAGAAAAATATTTAGCAAATAATAGTACTGCAGTACTTGGGAATGGCCGAGTTGGGGACACCTTGGTTTTGAGAGTATGGTGTGGGCGGGAAGGGGGTGGCAAGAGTGGAGAAGCCTGAGGCTTGGACCATCAAAGAAAAGGCTTGGAGCTTCAAAGAAGGGGTAATCAAAAAGGAAGGGGAAAAAACCCAACCTTGCTTTACCATTAGTAATTATGTGTGGAACGGACTATACGCAACATTAAGGGAAGTCAATGTATAGGAAAGATCCCTCAGGAAGAATTAAACAAAATTCCTTTGAAGAAGTGAATATAAAAACGGGACCCACTGCTGCTATAACCAAAAACTCTTTCAGGGCCCTTTTTTTTCCCATTTAAAAAATAAAAACTACTTTTTAGTATAGAAAACTTCAAATAAGCAGAAATAGAAAGAAGAGTATGAAGAAATCCATATACCCACCTCCCAGTTTCTCTCTGATCATTTTTAACCCTCTAAAGGAAGGTCCACTCAGTTTGTTGTTGCTGCTGTTGTTTTAGTTAGGTGCCATCGAATCAGGTCCAACTCATAGCAACCCTTATAGGGTTTTCAATGACTGCTTTGGGATTACTTTTGGGAGTGGACTACTACATCCTTCTCCCATTTTTGCAGTGCTGAGGATTGAACCCGGGTACTCAGAAAGTGTGGAGCAGCACTCTACCAACTGAGCTAAACCCCAGCCCCCAAACCACCCACCTAGGAATTGGGAAAACTGGATGCTAGTTATGGCTTGGCCACAAATTGGCTGTGTGACTTAGGACAGGTCATACAATAACTTCTCTGAGTTCCTGTTTCCTCTTATGCAACATGAAAGGGATGGGCAGGATGATCTCCCAGGAACCCCTTGTCACCCCCAACTCATTTCTTCAAGTTTATGCAACAACAAAAAATAGTGCACACAGTGCTGGGCTAATGAATTGTGGGGCTGAGCAAATTAAATTGAGCAAGCCTTTCTGTCCTTATAGTCTCTGCATGGCCCTTCCTATGGATAAAGCCTAAGGAAGAGTGGGAACATATGAAGTGATGCTGTTAGGACAGGAGCTTGTATGAGATCAACCAGGATGGAAAAGATATGCAGTAATCTTGGTTTTGCATTGGCAGTATTCAGAGATGACCGCACATCTGACTATAATCTGCTGGAAAGGCAGATTAGGTGACCACACATTCATTAAGAAAACTACGTGGACAACCAGACTGGAAAATGAGGTCCCCGAGAGGCCCATGAAAACCTGATTTACACAACTGGGAGGTCTTTTTAATCAAATTAATAAGATCTTTGCCTACACGAATGAATAAATAAAATGCCTAGCACAGTTTCTGGCATCATATGTATTAGACATAATTCTTATTATTTTTGTTTCCCACGCAGATATTTAACTAAAGGGCTTAGGCATCTGCACATAATGCTCAGACGCACTCAGCTTTGATAACAGAAGAACAAAGGCGTAATAATCTACTCTGCCAAGAGAACGTGCGCTCCTCCACAGCAGACGGGAAGAACCCAGCAACCCTCATTCCCAAAGACTGGCTCGTCCTGGCCACACCAGGCCACCCTGTGAGACTCTCAGCTCTGTTAGTTGCTGCAGAGGGGACCCTGTGCTTTTGATACTTGACCTTCAGTACTGGTGACCATAGGTGGTTCTACCACTTCCCCTGACTTCCCTCCCTGGTCTTGTGTCCTTGCTTTAGTGAGAATGCAGGGGAAAGGAGCAAGGTGGCTGTGGTGGCAGAAAGAAAGAATAGGAAGGGGACAGCACAGGGAATAGGTGGCTCTGAGTTCTGTTCCTAATTGTTATCATGTGATATTGGGCAAGACCTCTTCTGAGGGCTTTGAGATGGGTCACACAATAACCTCTCTGTAACACGAAGGGGATGGATGGGATGATCTCCTAGGAACCCCTTGTCACCCCCAACCCAAGTTCATGAAACAGCAACAAATAAAGTGCTGGGCTAAATGTGGGGCTAAGAAAATTAAAATGACTAAGTCTTTCTGTCCACATGCCCAGTGTATCATGGTGCGGGGGAGGGCTGTACCATGCCAAATATGCCATTGTTGTTGTTGTTGTTGTTAGGTGCCGTCCAGTCGGTATCCAACTCATAGTGACCCTCATAGGGTTTTCAATGGCTGACTGTTTCGGGATTGCCTTGGGAGTGGATTGTCAGGTCCTTCTCCCAAAATATGCCATAGGGGGTGGTAAAATTAACATGGGCTATTTTATGACAACAATCACATAATAATTATGTTAATATAGATTGTAACCATACATAATGACAATACATGTGTCACATGCAGACTCTTGAAGAGAGTATGGGGGACTCCCAAGGAGACCCCGATTCCTGGTCTACCCACCATAGTTCTATTGGCCTTTCAAACTCCTGTCACAAGGCTAGATGCCGACGCACATGGCTCCTGTATTTGAGATGCACATAATCTAATGGAAGAGACAAGGAAAAGATCAGCTCAAGTGCAGTAAGAGCTATTACGGAAATAGGAACAGGTGTGTAGGGAGTCCGGAGGAGGCTGCCAGGATCCTAACGGGGCTGGCATTTCAGCTTATCTTTGGGTTCAACATCTGGTCTTCCACACTGAGCCAATATGGAAATTTTCCTCATTCAACAACTGTTGTTGAACTTGCCTTGGGCCCCAGGCACTGTGCTGTCTGTGTGGGTGAGCACGCAAAGGCTCTGCCCTGTTGGATGACAGACTGGGGGAGGCAGACAATGTGGAAATGAAGAAACGAAAACATGGGTGACAAAGTGCATGCAGAGCTGCATGGGAAGCTGAGAATGAGGCTTGAGCTTGGCGGGGCTGGAGTGCCCTAGAGATCCGGGAAGCCTCCTGGTGGAAGTGGCTGCTGAGCTGGGGGGCCAAAGGTGAGAAGGAGGCCTCTGTGTGAGGAGTTGGGACAACACTGGAGGGTGATGTGGACAAAGGGCCTGCTGGGCTCACTGAGAAACTGGGGGGAGGCTGAGTGTCAGGAACCCTGAGAGGGAAAGAGGTGCCAGGGCACATAGCTCCCATAAGGAGCTGGGAAGATACAGTGAAAGAGAAAGGCAGGAGAACTGACCGACCCTGAGTTCCTGTTTTAAAAAGCACTCTGAGCTGGGCACAGGGGTGCATGCCTTTAATTCCAGCAACTTGGGAGGCAGAGGCAGAAGAATTGCACATTTGAAGCCAGAATTAGTTAGCTAGTTAGGTGCTGTCGAGTCGTGTCTCACTCATAGTGACCCTCATAGGGTTTTCAATGGTTGATTGTTTCAGGATTGCCTCAGGAGTGGGTTGCCACGTCCTTCTCCTGTTTTTGCAGTGCTGGGAATTGAACTTGGGACCTCAGAGATTGCAGAGCAGCACTTTACCAACTGAGCTAAATCCCAGCCCCTTGAGGCCAGGGACAGCCTGGGTAATTTAGGGAGACCTTATCTCCAAATACAAAGTGAAAAATGGGCTGGGGGTGTGGCTCAGTGGTTGAATGCTTGCAAAAAGCATGTGTGAGGCCCTGGGTTCAACTCCCCAGTTGTTGTTTTTGTTACGTGCCATCAAGTCGTGTCCGACTCATAGTGACCCTTATGGGGTTTTCAATGGCTGATTGTTTCAGGATTGCCTCGGGAGTGGATTGCCACATCCTTCTCCCCTTTTTCTGGTGCTGGGAATTGAATTCGGGACCTCAGAGATTGCAGAGCAGGTGCTCTACCAACTGAGCTAAATCCCAGCCCAACTCCCCAGTACAGAGGAAAAATAAAAAGTACTTAGGATTCCCAGTTAGGATGGGAAATAGGGCGATCCCGTGAACAAGTGGGAGGGCCAATTCTGAGGTGTCCCATTCAGGCAACAGGTCCTAGTGGCCATGAAGGTGGAGAGAGGATCCTTGTTGCCTGTAGAGTTGGCCGCCTGGCTGATGGGTGAGATGTGGGGGTGGGAGGAGGCAGTGGAAGGAATGAAGTGTGACTTGCAGGCTCCTGGCTGAAAGCGCAGGCAGGTGGGGACGCTCCATGCAGACAAGGCTAAAGCAAGAAGAGAGACAGAACCCACTTGGATGCAGAGGCTTCCATGGATAAAACGATATGATGTGTAAAGAACACCTAGCATGTAGTAGGTGCACAGTAAATGTTGGCCCCTCTGCCCACTTGCTGTATTTAACACTAGCTTTAATGCAGTGGGGCAGCTTTATTAAAACACAAGCAGCCCCAGAAGCCAAGCAAACAGGCAGAAAGGAGTTGGGGGCAATGAGTAAGTGCTGTTGTCTGAGAGGCTTGCAAGGGTGTGGAGGGTTCCCTGCTACTCAGGAGGAAATAAAGAATCCCTTCGATCAGTCCCTAGTGAAGTCAGCTGGTGAGGCTGATCAAACAATTATCAAGAAGAGCAAGCACATGGTGCCTTACTGTTTGCAAAGCACCTTTGACATCCATTAGCTCATGTGGTTCTACAAACACCAGGATGCAGAGATGCAATCTCAGTTTTAGGGATCTGGAGGCTCAGGCTTAGAGTCCATTGGAGATTTGCTCAATGTCACAAAGTGAGCCACCGGTAGCACCCAGCCTTGCTGATTCCTGTTGAGGGTCCCCACATGGCCAGTTTATCCATCAGCCACCACTAATGCAGGCCATGGGATTTACGAGGTTTTCAAGAGCTTATAAAAAATGGGGCCTGAAAGAATGTGTTGGCTCCAAAGTACAAAAAAGCAAGGGGCAGAAATGAAATGAAAGTTTATTTACATGGCTATAAAAATGCCACCTTCCTGTCATGTCAACATCACTAATTGCTCCATAGAGCATTTGTCAAAATCTTATTGCTCTTGAAAATAATTCAGGGGCTAGATTGCCCTCACTCTGCAAGAATTCTGGAGCACACAGGATGACTGTTAGGAAATCATAGCCGATGAGAGTTGTACCGGCAACTTGTAGTTAAACAACTACAAACGTGGAGTGTCAAAAACCCTTTTAAAGTATTTTACAGCAAGACGTTAGATTTCACACGGAGTAGGTTATATTTCATGTGGGTTTTTGTGTGTTTGATACATAGCAGGATGTGATTCTAAATACAAACATTTGGGCCTCAGAGAAAGCTACCAACTTGCCCTCAGATTCATTCTCCCCCCACCCCTCTGTCTCCCTGTCCCCTTACCTTTTACTCTCTCTTCCAGTATTAGGGCCTCATGCAAGCTAGGCAAGTGCTCCACTACTAAACTGCCCCCTCTGTCCCCTTTTATATTTTTTATTTTGAGACCAGGTATCACTAAGTTACACAGGCTGTCTCTGGCCTCAAACTTGTGATCCTCCTGCCTCTGCCTCCTGTATTGCTGGTATTGCAGGTGTGTGCCGCTGCGCCCGGCTCTCAGATCTCTTTTCTAAATTTATTTGGTTTTTGTGAAATTCTGTGAATCCAGAAAAACATATGAAATTGCCTATCTAGTTTTGAAGCCCATAACATCTTTAGGAGGAAGCATTTCCAGAAGGCAGAGACAAGAGGCAAGGAGAGGAGGGTGGCTTCCAGAAAACCAAGAGGGGAGGGTGAGCCCACCTGTGTCTCCAGGCCACCTGGAGGCCAGTAAGGAAGTAACTCCCGGAGGAGTGTCCTTTGTGGCTTCCCGGGGCAGCAACTGAGCCCACTAAGCCAAGAGCAGGTGCTCCAAGGGGGTTTAAGGAGAGGGAGGTGAGTCTTCCCTAAGAGCAAAGGTAGATCAGTTTTGGTTTCACAGGTCATCATGGATGTAGCCTTCATTAATTCAACAAATACTTGCTGAGCATCTCTTCTGCACCAGGGGCTGCTATATGCGTTTTGCATGTGCAAGGGGGAAAGCCCTCTGCACCAAAAACAATAAAAATAACAACAAAACCAGGAAATGAATGTGAAAGCAATGATCATCCATTTCTTTGCTGTGAGCCGGATTGTGCACTCAGAATTTATTCCTCCAGTTCAAATGGTCAACCAAAGTTTTTAACATCTGGATATTTTGAAAAGTTTGCATCACAATTTGTGGGAGAGAGGGCCTGAGTTGTGGCAAACAGGTGGCTGTCTCTTCCACCATTGACAATGCACCTGCTCACACTACACTGAGTGTTCATAATTTTTGCTCCAAAACAGCAATGACCTTTGCACCCTACCCTTCACAGTCACTCAAACTTTTTGTGGGCAACTTTTTTTTGTTTCCCCAGATGAAAAACGTCCTCAAAGGGAAATGTTTTGCTGATGTGGAGGAGGTAAAATAAAACAACAACAAAATAAACAGGAGCAGCATTAAAAGGCATCAAAACCTGTTTTGAGCAGTGAAAAAATGTCCCGATAGATGTATTAGATCAAATAGAGAGTACTTTGAAGGCGACTGAAGCTTAAGCACATAAAAATAAGTACATGATTTTTTATAAGTAAATTCTAGGTTTTGTTTTTGAGAGGCCTGCCTCATATTGGTGGGCAAAAGTCCTTGAGCCTCAGGGAGCTTGTATTCTCGGGTATCTGTACCTGGCGCTGGGGCAAAAAGCAGAGAACAATAAACATAACAAAAAATGATACAGTATGTGAGAAAGTGATAGAACACTATGGAAACAACAAGCAGAGAGACAGATGAATAGAATTGGGATATTAGGGAGAAAGGGGTGTGGTTTGCAGCTAAAATGGGGTGGTCATGGTTGATCTCACTGAGAAGGTGAGATCTGACTTGCACCTCTGCATTTAATACTGCAAAACAGTAAGAGAGTGAGCCATATGGAAATCTTGGGAAAGAGCATTTCAGGCAGAATGAACAGCAAATATGCAAAGGCCCTGGGGTGGGAGTATGCCTGGTCTCTTCAAGGAACAGCAAGAGGCCAGCATGGCTGGAGTGGCTGAACATACGACAGTGAACTAGGTCAGAGCATACTGTGGACAAGAGCATTTAGCTGCTGAAATGACTGTGGATTTTCTCTGAAGGAGGGGAGCCACTGGAGTTCTGTTGGGGTGAGTCGAGAAACCATTTACTTTGCATCCAACAGGTTGTGGGAGCCTCTCAGGATACAACTAATGAGCAATCGGCTGGGGACCAACTGGCCTGGTAGCCTGTAGCTTGGGAGGCGGGATTGTTAGGAGAGGAGCAGGTATTCCAGAGAATAGGGGGTGGGGCCAATACAGAAGTTAAAGGGTCTGAGTTTCCAAGAAGGATGTCAGGAAACAGAAAGGCCATTGGGGGCCAAGGACTTCTGGGGCCAGACACCCCGAGGAAGTTCCCTGCCTCTGACCCTTGCTGGCAGTGTTGATATTTGGTAAATCGCCTGTCTTCTCTAAGTCTCAATGTCTTCACCTATAAAGTAGGCTACAAATATCTCCTTCCCAGGAAAGCGATAAGGGCCTATGTGTAAGTTACCAGGCCCATTGTAGGAGCCCCAAAAATTTAGATGAACTTCCCTTTGTATTGATTTGAAACTACTTGAGTTCTCACATAACGTCCACCAAAGGGAGATGTTGCATTTTAAGGGAGCCACAGGCCTCAGGCTATCAGGTTGTGGACTTAGGGCAATAGACAAGAGCCCATTCCATGTGTGGGGCTGCTGCTCTCCATATTTGCACCTCAGGACCCTTTTGGATCTTTTCCCCATAAAGAGTGGGAGCCATCGATCCTAGGGCTCCCTCACCCAAGCACTTTGGTCCCCCTCTTTAGCAGAACTCATTTTATTTTCAACTCTGAAACTGAGCCTAGTGCTGTCCAGCCATCTAGGGGGCATTGAGCCTACATTACAGAGCAGACATTGCCTCTGGACTCAAAGAATAGTCTCTTTAGGAGGAGCCTGGCCTGGGAGTTCTACCAGAGAATCCTATCGTGTTTTGCCCACTAGCTGTATGTCTTCTGCCCAACCATCACTCTTCTTTAAACATTTACAAAATTCCTAAGATGAAGAGTTTGAACTACGTTGGTCGCTTTTTTTTTATTGGACATTTTTAGTGTACACCTTAATGTGATTCATTCTGACATGCTTTTCGTTGTGGCATTTACGTATATATGCATTTTGATGTACATTATTCATACAGGTGCCCCCTTACCCTCTTGTATGCCTCCCCCCTCACCCTCCCCATCTAGGTCTTCTCTATCATTTACTTGGTAATATTTTTGTTTTAAATCAGGACATGCATACATAAAAAGCCGTTTGCAGAACCTTGATGTTTAAAACAAATTAAAGATGCCCAGGTTGCAGTGGGGAGAGGAGCCCTGGCCCCACTGGGTGCTGGACCCTCTGTGTGCCCTGACAGGCAGCCAAGCCTCCTCCATGAATCTTGGACTTATAATAGCTCTAAGGAACAGACTTTGGAAAATTCTAACGGCAAAAATTGCTGGCACCTGAGTTGAAAGCTATGCATGATTAGATGAATTGATGCTGATGAATATGTATTTCAAATGGTTATGTGTAAAACTATATTTGTGTAGGCTTTATTTCCATCTTTACCTGCAGATATCAGGCCAAATTCTTAATGTTTTATGCCTGCTTATCGCTTACCCAATGTCAAATTTGCTGCACAGTTATATTTTGAAGAAGGAATTGACTTAGTATTTGTAGTAAATTAAAAATGCTTTGACTATGAGAGAAAAAGAGGCAGACACCTCCCAGGCTAAATATTTCTAAGTTTTCTTGTAGTTTTTTTTAAAAAAAATTACCCAGATGGTGACATTTTCTTTTAGTTAGTCTACAACTTCATGAAGCAGGTTCTGGTCTACCAAGAAATTGGGGCAAATGCTATTGTTTAATAGTGAGGGCAGGAATGAGAGTAAAACTAGCTGTAGCTGAGCACTTATTATGTGCCAGGTACCATCTGAAACCTTGCTTTAGTTAATTCCTCTGCCAGTACTATGAGTACAAGCACCATTTTTCCCATCTTATCTATGGAAAACCAAGGCTCAGAGAAGTCAAGTAACATATTCAAGGTCACATAGCTCATAGATAATAGGTTTAGGATTTAAACTCATAACACAACATAATGCTCTTCTCACCCCATACTATTTCTAGGGGCAACAAATCCCTCTGATTTCAGTAGCCAGTCATTGAATTGTACTAAAACAATCCTTTTTATTGATCTGCAGGCCCTTTTTTGAGCTACCGCCAATCCCGGTCTATCATGAATCCTGTGGGGTAAGCAAGCCAGGTATTATTATGTCTATTGTTCAGATTGGGAAACTGAGGTTTAGAGAGGTGGAGTGACCTGCCTAGGTACAGGAAGAATTAGGTCCTTGCTGTTCCCTTCTGGATCTTTTTTCCCATAAAGAGTTGGAGCCATAGATCCTAGGGCTCCCTCACCCAGGCACTTTGGGTCCCCCTCTTTAGCAGAACTCATTTTGTTTTCAAACTGTCCCCAGTTCTTTCATCACTGCAGATTTGTCATTTATTAGGTGTTCAACTTCCCTTCTGCTCATCATTTATTTGCTTCTGCTTTTCATTTTTTTAAGAGGTGAAGGAAATGCAAATTAGCAGATGAATGTCATGCACAGTACAGCTGGCCCTGCTACAAACAGCGCTTGTTATAGGAGGCTCTGTTCTAGGACAAACTGATCTATAAGCCTCCGATACACCTCTCTGAGTGGGTTGACACAGGCCCGGCCTGGAGTGCAGGCTTCTACTGACAGCCTGCCTGGAAAGAACAGCAGAAGTATGCTATCATGTGGTCGGCCCCTGCCAAGGTTAATAAGCAGGCGAAGGTCTTCAGTATTGTTCCCTGAGCCATAGGAAAGCGTTTTTTTCTCAGGTCCTGGGATGGCTACAGATGTTCCAGTGCTGTTCACACAGCATAGGATGGAGTAGCCCCCTCATTCCTGGCCTTAGCTCTGGACCGGCCTGACCCAGTCTTGTCCCTTGCACTTGGATCTTTCTCTGCTCTTCTAGATGGCGTTTTGCCACTCACCAAGCTCATCCCTTCCTGGCATCTTTGGTTCATTATACGTTCTTTTCTTCATCTACAAACTTGGCTTTTCACTGGGCTATGCCTACTTTTCTCAATTTTAGCAGCACACTCATGGATTGCGTTTGCCCTTAGATTTATGGAGGATTCTCCTATCCCCTGGCCTCTGCCTCCATCAGATCTGATTCATTCTCACAGGTGGAGGTACACTGGGCTCCTTAGGGGTGATGTATGCATGCACTCATATGCTCAGCTCCAATGGAAACAATAGTTACTACTTATTGTGGACTGGATTCTGGCTCAGTGCCTTTGTCTGCTGGGTACCATCTCAGTGAGAACTCATTCCCCTAGGAGACAAAATGTATCCTCACTGTGAAGTTGGAGTAACTGAGTCTTAGAGAAAGTGTATAATTTCCCAAGATCACACAGCTCACAGGAGACAGGGCTGGAGTCCAGATGCAGATCCACAGGTTCTTTGCTATATGCTATCCTGCTACCCAGCCAGCATGATCAGCTGGAGGACTCAAGGCCAAAGAGATGCATTCCTGACTGCGGCTTCTAGCTGGATATCAGTCATGAGTGCGTACAGACATACACACACAGACGCATGCGCACATGCACCCTCACTTGTATCACTGGGAGTGATCTGAACTAACAAGAGTTGAAAAGGAAAAATGACTACCAAATCAGCATCACTAATGTCTCATGGAAAACATTCTACTTCCAAACAATTAGGTTGATGGATTTTTTTGCATTTCTTTTCTTTTATCCACTTCTGACTACAGATGTTTACAAGAAGATAAAAAGGTTTCTGCCTGTGTGGCATTGATTGGCATTTGCTGGGAAATATGATCCTCTTTTGATGGCTCAGGTAGCCAAAGCCCTCAAGGATGAGGTGCGATTCAGGTAAGGAGAACATTTTAGGGGAACAGGTGACCACTCAACCCCTGAGACTTTGGTTTCCATGCAAAGAAGAGGAGAAATGAAAATCTAGTTTCAAGGGAGGATTTTAAAAATAAGTGAGATGTCTAGTCCCTTCTTCTTGGATTCTCTAACTGCAACAGGAAGAAGGCAGCCTGATCTCTGAGAATGCTGAGATCACTGGACTGGGGATAATTATGTGAGGAAGCCCCCTCCAACCCATCCATGGTCTGTACAATTACACCATCTGCTAGGTTCTATTATTATGTGGGTCCCCAAGATGTGGATCCTTTGAATTTTTTTTTCAAACTACAGATCAAGGAGAGCAGCAGTAAGGAGAGGAATGGGTTTCCTAAGGCTAGTTTTTCAGAGCCATTTCCACCAAATCAATGGTTCTGTTAACAAGAGCTTTGGCTTGGAGGCTACATGGCTAGCTGAGAACCTTACAACAGCCAATAGGACTCAGGCAACTGTCTCAAAGGTGGCTCTGGGTGGCCCAGGAAAGCCAGGCAGGTTTTAGCATGTCAGCTTAGAAAGGTCAAGGAACGTGGTCCAGGGATTTCTGCCCAACATAAAATCCCTTCTCTACCTTGCCCCTAGCCCTCACCAGGGTGGTCTTACTAAAATACAGCTCTCTAACATGATCTTACCATCTCCTCATCTCTTCCTGACTGCTTGTAGATCTGGCTGGACCTAATGGTTGCCACAGTGACACAAAACACTCAATATGCTTCTGCGGGGACTTGGCCCTGCAACCATGATGACAAAGTGATCGAGAAATATACAAGTTAGCCAAGTCTATCGAGTGCATCAACCTTCCTTCCTAGAGGAAGAGGAAGGAGGGTCATGGGATTCTTTAATGGGAGATATATATTCAAAAATCAATCTGCCATTGAACAGCAGAGAGGCACTGACAATAGTGTTTCCCTTGTTGTATGTAGGGTCGCTATGAGTTGGATACTGACTTGACGGCACCTAACAACAACAACAACATATATTCAACAGGCTGAGAGGAAGAGAGCAGAGCAGAAAGCAGAAGAGAGGACAGAAGAGGGAGACAAAGGGGAAACTTGTTGGTTGTATAGCTGCCCCCAAGGCTGCAAGGGAGTCACACGCCCCTCCTGTGAGGAAGCCCACTTAGAAGGGAGTTAATGGTGGTGCAGCTTCCAGACATCTTGGTGAGAACTTCTTGTGGCAGGGAATTCCTTGGCTCAGGGCAGCATACATAAAAGCTCTCTGCAAGTTACCCAGACCCCTGTATAAAGCCCTCAATAAAATCCTGGTTCACAAACTTGAACATGATCTGTCCTTTGGTCTGTCTGCATTTCCGTTGGCTTTCAAGCAATACTGGATGAAATTGTCTGATAGGTCTTCTTTGCCTTCAGGACAAAATCCAAGTCCCTTAGTCCAGCTGAGACCTCCTCAAGAGCTGACTGTCTCCCTTACCCCAAACCTGTGTGCTGGTGCCATCCAACCTCATGCAGGCTCTTCCACCTCAGGCTGCCTCATCCCTCTAGGCCTTTGCCTGTGCTGTGCTCTCTGCCTGTATACCAATTTCTCTATTTGGCTTTTAGTCAGCAGTTAGGACAGGCATGTTCAACTCATGGCCCAAAGGACACGCAGCCTAGGACTGATAGTAATGCAGCCCCAAAAAATCTTTTTACATTGTGTGTTTTCTATGTTTACTTTGTGACTCCATGCATAGTTCTCATCATGAAGTTCCAAAGCAATACTGTGTTTACAGAATGACCCCTAATGCTTCCTTACAGCATATTGGGGTGGCTCCACAGTACCACATTCTAACCTTCAAATAAGTGTTAATATGTCACAGTTGGTAACATGAGTCAAGTTACTACCACTGCCTACCACTCGGTCATTTGAGTACATTTGAGTTGAATTTGAAGTGCTTTGAAGCTGTTTGAAGCCTCTTAAGGGTGCATCAGAGATTATATGAGTTTTTGCCATCTTGGTAAATAGAATGCAGCAATTGCCGATAGTATTTTTGAAAATCTAATCTAACCCAGTTCTTCATTGTTGTTGTTAGGTGCCGTTGAGTGGGGTCAATCCAATTCTACACACCATGAATTAACCACCACAAAATTTACTTGAGAACTCACTAAGAATTGTGACCACTTCCATTGAACCAGACATTGATAGATTAGTTTTATAAAAACAAATTTAGGCAGCAATAGCCCTTTACTACTGCATGCCTTCACATCTAAAAGGTGTACTATCTTTAATACTCTATCTTTAATAAACATAGGCTACTTAAAAAGGTCAAATTTCCCACTAGTTTTATATTGTTTTTATTTTTCTAAACTTTATAATAAAAATATACAAAAGGAAGTCTTATATACCTGCCAGTAACTGTAATATATAATTTACATGCAACCCAAGACAAGTCCTCTTTACTCAGTGCAGCTGAGGGAAGCCAAAAGGTTGGACACCCCTGTGTGAGGGCTTTGCTCAGTTATCACCTCCTTCAGGAAGCTGCCCCTTATTGTCTTTCTCACTTTACAGACATGACAAACTTGACCTAGAATTTGCTTTAATTACCTTCAAGCTTCATGTTTTACACATGTTTAGTACACAGGAAAAATACTCACATTGTAACAATAAATCAAATGAGTAGGACTCAAGAAAGTGTGCCAAATGGCCCTCCACATGAATTGACCTTCCACAAAGATATACTCACAGGCATGTGCGTGCACACCCACAGCACTAATGGAGGGTACCACTGGTGAAGGAGTTGTGGGTGATTTTCATTTCCATCTTTTATGTTTATTTATTGTTGTCAGGTGCTATCAAGTCAGGTATGACTCATAGTGACCCTATGTACAATATAACATAACACTCCCGGACACTGTGCCATGGCCGGAACTATATCAGTGCTTCTTTGTTATTCATAGGGTTTTCAATGGTCATTTATGTTTATAAATTACCTATATTTTGTGTGATGAACTGTGTTATTTTGATTAACTATAACATTATTTAGGAAATAAATGGGGGCTGGGCTTTAGCTCAATTGATAGAGTGCTGTTCTGCGCTCTCTGAGGCCCTGAGTTTGATCCCCAGCACTGCAAAAATGGGAGAAGGACATTTCCAGAGCAATCATGAAACAATCAGCCATTGAAAACCCTATGAACAGCAGAGAAGCACTGACATAGTGTCGGGCATGCCACAGCGTTGGGGAGTGTTTTGTCTGTTGTACATAGGGTCACTGTGAGCTGGACCCAATTCAATAGTACTTAACAACAACAAGAACAACAACAACAAGGAGAGAAATTTTGTGCTGAATAGGATGTGTGAATGTAAAGAAAGCAGAAAAAAGACAATATTTGATCTAAATCTGTTGATGGAGGGATGTCCATGATATGTGATAAGGTAAAGAAAAAACAGACTCATGTGCATCATTTCTGGTTAAATGCACACAGCTGTATGACCAACAAGTTTCCCTGTGTCTAAATGTGAGCATATGCTCACCTCTGTGTGTGTGTGTCAGTAGGAAGAAGCTATAGGAATTTCTATGCTGGGTTGATAACATCTGTTATCAGGCGAGCGAGTGTGGGAGGAAGATAATTCACTTTACATCTTTCCACTGTCCTATTCCACTTGCTATCATAAGCATGCATCACTGCTATAAATTTAATAAAATGTAATAGAGAATAAAAGATTTTAGTAGGATAGACTAAGCTACCTATTATTAATAATGTTAAGATTTCAGGCAAGTCACTATGTTATCCCCAAACTTGATTTTTTGGATGCTTCATTAAAATAATTTGTTAACACATTTAATTTTAAAATTGCTTTAGAGAAAAACTACACAAATACTTCAAAGAATGACACAAAGGACATTCATGTACTGTTTACCCACAGTTACTTCTTATTAATATTTGGCTCCTTTTGCTTTATTATTTGTTCTCCTGTACAGTAATACTTAATTCCTACTAGAAAAAAATGACTGCAGGTTTATACATCACTTTTTATGTCAAATTCATCTCTACGGATTTGAGTGGTTGCTTTTGAAAAATCCATACATACTGTCTCATAAGCAACAGACATGCTGCATGAGTACCAAGAAGCCACATAGACTAAGTTGTTCTTTGCACCATTACCTGGAATAATAATAATAAAAAAACATGCATACTCCCAATGAGTCTGGTCATAGGGACTGGTAAAAAAACATGACAGTGAATCCACACAATGGCTTCTTGGAGAGCAATAAAAAAAGAGATGGATTTGTGGGAGGTAATATGAAAATATTGAGCAAAATACACACAACAAAATGTGCAGAGTATGAGCCCAGTATGCAAAGGAAAAAGTATATATGCTAGAAAGGCACAGAAACTGTTGATTAACCTCTAGGAAGAAGGCTAGGGTCATTTATTATCCTTGCTATTGTACACTCTTTTCGACTATTTACATTTTTTAAAAACCATGTGCATGTACAACTTTCATGATAATAATACAAAATAAACTGACATGAAAATTTTACTGTAAGGGAAAACGTATCTACTATCCCTCTTCAAGCAACCCCCTGTGCTTTGGGATATGGGAGGAGACATTCCCCAGGAGAATTAAGCTTCCTCTACACCAGGGAGTTTCCTTAGCAGCAGTAAAATGGACCACATTGAGCCCATATATGTGCTTCCTATCATCACTGGATGTTTTAAAGATGGTGCCAACATTGAAACACATGGAGCAACTTCACATACAAAATTCAGACTCCCTGGGCTGGGGATAGAGATCAGTGGTGGAGCCCTTGCCAGCCATGTGTGAGATCCTGGGATCTAACCCCAACATTGGGGGGAAAATAATAAGACTCTTGGCCTGTCTGGAGACCTCTGGTGACAGTGAGGCTGCATTTATGAGCCCCACAATGGTTGACAGGCAGCATGGGCTGCCTTCAGCAGGTGAGCACACAGCACAAGCTCAGCCCTCAGACTGTTGAAGCTGGGGAATTGGCAATCCCTGCTTGAATGTCTCCTGGGTGAGACATCCAGGGAGTTAGAACTGGACATCTCTCCATTTCAGCCTCTCAGGCCCACAGCACTTTCTACTGCAGCCCATCCCAGCACATACTAAGAACTTCAGTAGAAATTCTACAGTGGAAGGAGGGCTGTCATCTCGTACTTTGAGTAGACAGGCAAAGAGGGTATGGTTTAGACAGGTGAGGTGACTTCACCATGGTCACCAGCAAGCTAATCTCAGGGACATGACAAGACCCCAGAACACTAACCTTCCATATCAGGGCTCATTGCTACCCTATGTTGACTCTCATAGACTGGCTTCCAGAATGGGTAATGGCTGAGAGTCAGGGGCTATGCACAACCCAGCCCGCCCTCCTCAGGCACCATTTACTGAATGAGGCAGGTGTGACGGCACCTGAGTCCTTATCATTTAGAGAGCACAGGTAGGATAACAATGACACCTGTGGCTTCCTCCACAGCTCACCCATTCTGGGAGGCAGTAGAGGGCAGAGGCTGGGTGTGCAGCTTTGGACCATGGCTTCAGTCCTTCCTAGCTGCATGGCCTTGGATAGGTTACTTATTCTTCTGATTCCTCACTTAAATGGAAATTATAATAATAGCAGCTCCTTCCATAGGATTGTTCTGAGGATAAGCTGAGTTAATATGAGCAAGGTGCTTAACCCATGCCTGGCACTTACTAAGTGCTTATTAAACAGAAGTGGCTGTGATTTATTCTTGGTGGGGACTATGCTAAGTATCTTTGCACACTTTATCTCAGGTAGTCCTCTCAACTGGAACGAGTTAAGTGCCATCCACTCACTCATTCATAGCATTCAGTTGGTAGTTCTTTACAAAGTGTCTAGTTGTGCTGGGTGCTATTCTTTCTTGTTGTTGTTAGGTACCTTCCAGTTGGGTCTGACTCACAGAGATCCTATGTACAACAGAATGAAACACTACCCAACACTGTGTCATGCCCAGTACTGTCAGTGCTTCTCTGCTATTCACAGGGTTTTGATGGCTAATTATTTTGGGAGTGGGCTGTCAGGTCCTTCTCCCAAGAGCACAGGGTGTCCCCAGGTGGTTCCCCATCCAAGGACTAACCAGGCCCAAACCTGCTTAGCTTCCGAGATTCTAGGAGATCAGACACCAGGGCGGTATGGCTGCAGACAGGGCGCTGTCCTTGGTGCTGGAAACAGCATTAAACACAGAAAGCTGACATTTCTGGCTTCATGGGGATTACGTTCTAGAGGAGCCAGGGGACATAGACAATCACCCTACCCTGTAATCAACAGTCAGGAATGATGCATGTCGTGTATGAAAGTAACACAGAGTAAGGGACAGAGAATGAGGATGGTGGGGAGTTGAGTGAGCAATTTTGGGAGTCAAGGGAAGGCTGCTCCCATGAAATGCATTTGAGCAGAGATTCAAGTGAAGGGAGGGAGGGAGCCAACAGTTGGACACTCCAGACAGAAGGAAGAGCAAGTGCAGGGGTCCTGAGGTAGCAGTGAAAGGCTGATTTGTTGCTTAGGATGTTAGAGGAATCGAATGGAGGCCTTAGTGGCTGGATCCATAAGCAAGGGTGAGACAAGCCAGAGACAAGCAAGGGGAGGAGAAATATCCTATCATACTCTGTTCTGTTTTGCAGATGAAACAAAAGCTCAGAGAAGTCAGTAACTTTCTTTAGGTGCCCCAACAAGTAAGTGGTAGAAGGAGGGATTTGAACTCAAGACCATCTGGCTTCAAAGCATATGCTCTTAACTACCAGGATACACTGCCTTGGGCATGAACAATGATCTCTGACAGTGGAGGTCCAGACCTAGGCTCACGTCTATCCCTGTTGCTCTTGTTCAATCTGTCTGCTTGGAAATTAAGTGGAGAATAAACAGCTGGTGGAAAGGTGTGTGTGTGTGTGTGTGTGTGTGTGTGTGTGTGTGTGCGCGCGCGCAAGGGGGGGGGAGAGAGAGAGAGAGAGAGAGAGAGAGAGAGAGAGAGAGAGAGAGGGAGAGAGATTGAGCATGTGTTCGAAGGAAAATAGAGCAAAAGGAAAGGGCCCCTTTCACTCCTGGCACACCCATATACACCTTGGCAGCTTCAGCCAGCCACTCTGGGTGATGGCGAGGGCTCACGGTTTATATGAAAAGTGATATTGGCCCCAAACTTATCGCTTCTTGGGGCACCCCAAAGATGACAGTTTTAAAACACCAACGGCACTTAAAAAAATAAAAAGTGTACATTTCTAAAGGCAGCATCCTCTCTGGTGATGATATATTAGACCGCTATTGCTGGTGGCATTATCTTGTACAGCAATATATGGCACTGTTACAATTCATGCCATCAGACTGCAAAACCAGGGTCATAAAATCGGGTAATTTATAACAGAATCTTACAAACCTATGTATTATACACATGTAGATATTGCCAGGCAACAAACACTGGGTTCAGAAGTCATAAACCCAAAACCACTCCCACTACTGGTTTCTCAAAGGCACAATTCAACAGCCAAGACCAGGTGTGCACATTGCTGTCAGACCCCTTTCCTGAGACATAAATTAAGCAACAAAGTATCTCTTGTGGTAGAGGAAAACAAAGACACTAAATAGCCAAATTTTGGGGAAGGAAGAGGGAGTAACAGCCAGAAGCATGAATATTTATTTTATGATTCCATTTGGCCACATGATCTCACAGTCCCTAGTAGGTGTCAGGCATTTACCTGGGAGAAGACACAACCTTCCTTCTAGGTCCATTTTTTCTTGAACTTCCTGAGGATCCCATTGGGCCACAGATGCTGGGCTCCAAACCCAGAGTTTCTGATTTGTAGGTCTGGGGCCCCAAGAATTTGCATTTCTAACAAGATCTCAGGTGACACTGCTGTTGCTGGTCCTGGGACCCCCCTCTGAGTCATTCTCCAGCAGGTGACTTTTGAGAGACTCCATATAAAAATTGCAGAAGGAGAAATGGTCTGCCCATTACCAGAGCAGGACAGGGGCAAATCTGTGTGAATGACCTTGTTTCCTGGACCCCAGGCCAGTGTCCCTCCACTGGGCAGCACTGCCTGTCTCCCAGCTTGGTCTCCAAGTGTCCTCCAACTGCAGGAGCATCAACAGGGAGGAGAGGTCACAAAGATGACACCCAGACTCACGCAGCCAGCAGGCATAATTGCTTCTGCGGGGGCAGGTCAGAGCACTGGGCAGAGGCTACTCTGCACTTCCCAGGGCTCCCCTGAGGTCTGACAGAATCATCTAATGGCTTCTTGAAAGGAGAATGATGGTCTGATGGTTTTTTCCTGCCAAAGCTCATTGCTGCCAACACCCACACAATAGATGGCGACTGCTGGGGGCTGAGGAACACAGGTCCGTGCTGCACTGTGAAGAATTTCCATGAATGTCTTAAATGACTTATGAGATCAAATGCAGCAGATGAGGATGGTCAGCTGCAGAACCATCGGGCCAGAGACTCCACCAGGCCCACCTTCCCATCCCAGTGCTTTCTTGTGCCCGCTTCCTCTGGGACGGCCCCTGTCCCTCCCCACTACTACCCCTCCTTTGCTCCTGGCCCCTGGGTCTGTCAGTGAGCCTGAGTCTACCCAAGAATGGCCTCCCGCTGCCACCAGCATGATTGCAAAGATGCTTTATTGCCGTTAGATGGCTCTCTGATGGCAACCTCCTCTTCAGAACCTTTTTAAGTCTCTCTGATGAACATTTTTATTTCACTCCTTACTGCTCTGATCTGACTGCAGACCCTCATGCTCTTGATTTGACTGTAGACTCAAGAATAAATATCCTGGTGTGCTTGTCCCAACTAAAGAACCATTTATATTGAGCTAAAAATCCATTTGTGACCCAGTACTGGCCTAGTCCTTGGTCACTAATGTCAGAAATGCAATTTCTACCCTTAACCACTCTCCCAACTAACTCTCTATCCATATTCTCCAGCTTGATGATTGGGTTTACCACATACCTTCTCAAGCAAGATGGAACCTTAAGAATGAACGTGTTTTCCATCTTCCCTCGCTCCCACATCACAGCATCATCAATTCTAACCTGCCTGACATTTCCTTATTTAACACCTGCTTTATGAACTGCTGGGCTGGGATTTAGCTCAGCTGGTAGAGTGCCGCTCTGCAGTCTCTGAGGTCCCAGGTTCGATTTCCAGCACCACAAAAATGGGAGAAGGACATGGCAATCCACTCCCAAGGCAATCCCAAAACAATCAGCCATTGAAAACCCTATGAGGGTCGCTATGAGTCGAACATGTCTGGATGGCACCTAACAACAACTCTGAGCTGCTACTATGTGCCACTATGTATCTGATGCTGATTCCCTGTTCTGAGGGAGATTCCAACGTAATGGAGGAAATGGCCGGAAATGAGGACCAAACTTTGTCATGTACCCCTGGCACTGAGTGAGCAAGTGCTGGTTCCTACCCTAAAGACTTCCCACACAAGTGGGGGACTCCTACCTCCCATTCATCATCATAATTATAGCAGCTAAAAGGCACACAGCACTGACCACGTCTAAGCATTTAACATATGCCAGCTCATTTAGTGCTTAACAATGGCCAATGGAGGTAAATATAGTGATCCTTTGAGTCCACAAGGGATTGGTGCCAGCACCCAGATGGATACCAAAACCCATGCATTCACAAGTCTTTTCTATAAAATGGTATAATATTTGCATGGAATCTGTGCACATCCACCCATATACTTTAAGTCATCTATAGGTTACTTATAATACTTAATATAATGCAAATGTAATGTAAATAGCTGTTACATTGTATTGTTTAGGGAATGCTAACAACAATAACAACAAAAACATCTATATATTTTCAGTATAGATGCAACATTTTTTTCCAAATATTTTTCGTCTACTGTTGGTTGAATCTGTGGATGTGGAACCTGTGGCTAGAAAGGGCACTCTGCACTGTGATCACATGACCCACACTTTACAAATGAGGAAAATGAGGCATAGGGAAGCGACTTGCATGCAGCGGAGTCAAGGTTTGAGCTTGGGAAGTCTGCCTGCAGGGTTCACGCTTCCCACCCTGCCAACCCACGATGTGAGTGGAAGCTAGTGGCTGCCTTCATCCCAAAGCATCCCCAGTCTCAGAGGAAGCCAGCCAGTCCGCCCAGTCCCTCTCTGCTTCCGCTCAGGGTGCTGGTGGCCTCTTCTAGCCACTCAAGTGTGTCTGTCAGGCAGGGAGATGCTTTTGCAAGGCAGGTGCAAGGCAGTGTCTGGAGGCAAAAGTAATGAAAGGGAGCTGGTACGTGACCGGTTTATCAGGCAGGGGACCGAAGCGGGTTCCTTCTGAACGCTCTGTGCTAGGAGTGGGCCCTACAGGCCCTGTGGAGCCCAGGAAGCATCTGGCCTTCCTGGCCTGGTTTGGAAGATGCTCCACCAGGATGGCTGCCTAGCCCTGGGCACTGGGTTAACAAAACTCACCTGCCTGCCTCCAAATGCACTGGTCTTCCTCCTCAACATCTTTTTCCCTTTTTTCTCTCATCTTTTTATGAATGGAAGGAAGGAGGGAAAGAGGGGGAGGGAATGTGGGGAGTGAAAGAAGAAGGGAGAGAGAAAAAGATAAAGGGAGGAAGGAAAGCAAAAGGAAGGAAGGGAAGAAGGAAGGAAGGAAAGAATAGAAGGAGGGAAGAAAGGAGGAAGAGAAGGAGTGAGCAAAGGAGGAAAGGAAGAAAGAAGGAAGGAGGGAGGGAGGGATAAACACTCTGTGGTTGCTTAAATGCCTATAGTTTGCACCTCTCAGCCTGCCATTCAATCCCCCCATGTTCTGAGCTCCAATCACTTTCCAAACTCATCTACCCCAATCCATCAAAGGATCATTCCTTCATTTAAAAACAATCTCTGTGTCCTCTACAGCACCCAGCCCCTGGAGGATTCTGGTTAAACAGCAACAAGCACACCAGATGGTCCCGACTCTGTGGGCTGATAGATACTAAGCAAATAAATACACAAATAAATATGTAATCACACACTGTGCTGAGTGCTCCAAGGGGAAAGAATACAGGTGGATGAGGGAAAACCAGGTCAGGGTGGGATGAGCGCTCTGAAGGACAGCAGTGGAGAGAGCCTAGTGAGTGCACTGGGGGAAGGGCGATGGGAGGGCTGTGGGCTGCTGGGAGAAGAGGGACAGATGTGCCAAGTCTCCGCCAGGCCAGCCATGCCCGGGGCTCATGCAAAAAGACGCGGAAGGACTGTGGAGAAATGCACGGGTGCTTCTCTGTAAATGAGCCATTTGGAGGGAGGAGGCAGATGCACCTTCCTTCATTAGCTGGACTGTGGGCTCCCTGAGGGAAGGGCGTCTCTCTGCCTGTTATTCATGGGGTGTTCTCAGGCTCTGGCTGAAGGGTTGTATCTATTTATGCATAGACACACCACCTGGCTGCACAAAGGCAAGCCGGTGACCTGTACAGCAGCAGGTGTGGAGTGATGTCAGTTTATTCTCCTTACTCCGCTGCTGGCCCCCTGGGCTGTGAAGATAATGTGCATCAGGAGGGTCCATTCCTTGCTCATCCTCACGTGGGCTGTGGGTCAAGGGTCTAGCAGTGGCTGTAGCTGTAGGTTTTGTTGTGTTGGGGTGACTAAGCACTTTTCTCCCGAGACCACCCAGGGAGTGAATCAGGATGGGGAGCTGACAAAAGCAGAGCTGTAGGGCTGGAGCCAGGCTGGACAGTTGTGGCTGGAGCCCTGGGCATAGGTAGACTGGGACCCAGGGCTTCTCCCAAGAGGCACTGCCCAGGCTCTGGCTGCAGTCAAGGACCATGTCAGAGTCAAGGGCCATTTTTTAGCATGAGCAAGTGCGGCCTCATGACCTGGGTCAAATGCATCCACCACATAGATCTGTCATTGTGAGGTGCCATAGAGTCACGTCCAACTCATAGTGACCCTATGTACAACAGAATGAAACACTCCCCAACTTTGTGCCAGGCACACAATCCTTTTTATGTGTAAGCCCATTGTTGCAGCCACTCTGTCAATCTGTCTAGTTGAGGATCTTCCTTTTTCTCATGGACCCAACCCCCTAGGCGTAGGAAATGGGTCTGCCTGCGGCCATTTCCCTCACCTGCTACCAACAGGAATTCACAAAGCACCTTGCAGACTTCCTTTCCTGCTTACCTTTTTCACAGGACAGAGTGCGGGCTGGCTAGTCACAAGTGATACTGGGTGAGGACCAACAGGTCCTCAAGTTGCAAGGCAGGGAGCATTGGAGCAGGTGAGTAGGGAGAATGAAAGGAAGAGCAAGGGCTCTGGGTTAGCATCTACTCTTCCTTCCTCCAGCTGTGTGACCCTAGGCAAGTGACTGATCCCCTCTGGGCCTCTCTTTCTGTAACCATAAAACCCACCCTAAAATACTATTGCAACAACTGAATGAAATAACATGAGTGGAATGGGTCAAGAGAGGCATGAGACATAGGCCACGTGACCACAAGGTAACCACCATGAGAGACAGGGAAAGCACCCAGGATGTGCCTGACACACTTGGACCACTTAGATTGATGGCAGCTCTTGCCAGGCCCTGCAGACAAACATGAGCCCAGTGTGAACTGAGCACACACTAGGTGCAGCCTGCACTCCAAGCATTCAGCATGTATTGCTTCATTGAATCTCACAATAACCTGACAAAGCAAGTAGGACTTTGTTCCTCAGTTTATAGACAAAGAAATCTCAGGCACAGAGAGGTAAAGTAACTTGCCCAAAGTCACACAGCTAGGAAATAGTGGAGGCGGGAGTTAAATGCAAGCTGTGTGGCCTCTCACCATGGTCAGAAACACTTTCCTGCTGTGCCTTCCTACAGGTCACCTGTGTCTGTCTCTCACAACACACAAGTAGTGGTGGCTACTGAATTTCTCTGCTCCTACCCCGCTTGCCACAAGGAGCCGTCTCTGAGAATAATGTCAGGTCAGGGGTCCAGAGATGGTGTTTCGTTTCCACTGTGTCCACCTGAAAGCTCTGTGGCTTGGGATAACTCCCTCCTCAGGCCCCGGGAGGGTCAAGAGTTTATTAGCATGAAATCTGGTCTGACCTGCTTTAAGACACGAGTCCACTAGGATTCAAACAGTTCCTGGGAAGGGCAACAGTTGCACCTGACCATGGTCACCTTCACTGGAGGAGAAAAAGGAAGGAGTAAAGGTGAGGAACATTATGCTGTGTGACCTTCACTGAGTTTCTTGTCCTCTCTGGGTCATATGACTCCAGTCCCACCAGACTTCCTATAATTCTCAGACGTGCCATTTTCTTTCAGGGCTCCTTTTCTCAGGCTCTTTCACTGCTTGATCTGTTCTTTCCTGCATTGCTTAATCTGCCTCAAATTTTGATGTGGAGGCTGCCTCTTCTAGAAGGCTTTCTAGAAGGGGACTTCAGGTTGGTCACAGTAGTCCTGGGCTCACCTCTGCCCCAGGATATGTATCATTAGGTGGTTGCTGTCTGCTCCTTACGTGGTCTCTTCATGTAGCATTGAACTCTGGGAGGAAGGTGATGTCATCCATGACTGTCTTCCTAGCACCGTCAAGACAGGCCCTCAAGGGAACCGGAGTTGGGAGGACAAAAGATGGTTCATTCTTATAGAGGAGGTCTCTGTCTCTGTCTCTCTGTCTGTCTGTCTGTCTCTCTCTCCTTTCTCCCTCTCTCCCTCTCTCCCTTTCTCTCTGAGACAGAGTCTCACCAGGTAGCTCAGGCTGGCCTGAAACTCACGATCCTCCAGCCTCTGCCTCCCGAGTGCTGCGATCACAGGCGTGTGCCACTGTGCCCAGCCACGTATGAAAGTTCTTTGGTCAGAGCATATCATTCCTCTGCTCAATCTTGTCACAAGCTTCCTAGGAAGCCCACCTGAGCTGGTCTAGGTGCTTCTCCCTCACCTGGCCCCCATCCCCCTTTACTGTCCACCCTGTGGTCACCATAGTCTTCTTGCTGGTCCTTGAACACGTCCAGTTCCTCCTACCCAGAGCCCTTTCATGAACTTCCGTTTGCTGCTGGAATGTTTGCCAGGCAACTTTCAATGCTTGGCTCCTAGCCACTCAGAAACCCAGACCACATCCCTCAACCAATCGTACCTCTGCTCCCTCCCATTTCAAGACAACACACTGCATGTGGGTGTTTTAACCCCCCTCTCTCTACAACATCAACCCCCTGGAGCAACAAGCCAGTCTTCTTTCCCATATCCACAGCACCCAGAGCAATGCCCAGTTCAGAGCAAGCATCCACAAACTCTGCCTTATGAAAGAATGAATTTAGTTCCCTTCCAGAACAAATGACTTGGGGTGAAAGAGAAACAACACACTCTCGGGTTTTCGTGTGGATTGAAAAGGAAGTCTATTCCCGCATTGAGTTCAAACAAGCCAAAGAGACTCAAACATGTTTGTGTCTTCTACTCCTATATTCTGGTGGGGGCCACCTTTGGGGTCAAGCACTGTTTTCCTGTTCCACCGAGTCACAGCCCTCGTGGCAGGACCTGCTGCTTGGCAGTCTCGGTGGTGACCGAGGCTTGGGTGAGCCCCCATCTGCACACCATGACTTCTCTCTTAAACATGCTTCCCCGGCATCTGGAACCAGACACTAAGTGGATGTGAGCTATGATTAAGCTGCCTTTTAATTATTCAATGAGATGTCAATGGCGCGCACAGTTGTGACATTATAATGGACTCCGACTCCCTCGCAAATGTCGAGAAAGGCAGGGGACCATTACCTTGTCAAAACGTCCACTCCCTGTGACTTTATTACTAGCACACCAACTAATTCCTCAAGCAGCACGGAACAGGACTGAGCTGGGGTGGTTGGCGAGGGTGCTGTCAACACAGGGATTAGGGTGGTTTTCCGAGGACTCCACAAACAGTCCACTCTTTGAAATTCATTGATTCTCAAAACAAATGAAGTTTTAGAGGCAGTCAGTCAACATTTCTTGGCGGTTCACTGGGTAAAAGGCCTTAAGATGGGCAGAAGTTTGGGCAAGAATGGAGCAAGAACTAGAAAAACTACATTGGCGCCATTCTGGAAGGACTTTATTTAATTAATTAAACAACCACTGATAGAAAACTTACTTGCCAACATAGTAGTGGGCCAGAATATAGTAGAGGGTGGGCACACACCCACCAACATACATGCACACAGTATGCACACACATGCACGCACGCACTTGTATACCATCTCCCACACACATACCTCCAAAGCAGCAAAGAGTATTGGTTTGGATTGGAATTAATAATGGCTGGGTTCCAGGACTAGAATTGCCTCTTAACTAGTTACACAAATTTAGATAAGTCAACTCCATGGGTCCTGATTGATTCAGCCCTCAAGGATGTTAGGCCTGAGTCATCTCTAAGGGGTGATGATGCAGCTGGTGACACTATGCCACA
This sequence comes from Pedetes capensis, assembly GCA_007922755.1. Classification (NCBI taxonomy): domain Eukaryota; kingdom Metazoa; phylum Chordata; class Mammalia; order Rodentia; family Pedetidae; genus Pedetes; species Pedetes capensis. Next base: position 60,572 of record VMDO01006370.1, read on the forward strand.
CACACTCGTTGATCATTCACTGGCACATATTCATTGGTCACCGACTTGGAGCCAACAATGTGCTAGGGCAGTGGAGAACATAAGCCAGGTTTGACAAGGCTTCTCTCAGGAAATTTGGAGCAGAGCCCACACCCTGCAGGTGGAGCTGCACACAGGCTGCAGGGAAGGGCAATGCTGGCGCCATGCTGACGGCATGTGCCGCTGGAGTTTGGGAAAAGAGTGGGCAGCATGGGCCTGGGCAGCTGCAGAGGCTTCTGGAAGGAGAAAGGAGGTGTTGGTGCTTTGGAGAGGGGCAGGATCCCTGGAGTGGAGGGAACAGGAGGGCAGGCCTGGCGAGGGGAGAAGGAAGGACGAACAGAGCATGAGGGAGGTGGCAAGGGAACCAAGGCACAGTCCCTGGTGCCACCTCTGGGAACTGAGGATTCTTCGCTTCTCTCTGTAAGGAGAGGTGACCAGGTTCTGAGCCTCCACCAGCTAGCCTCTCTTCTGCTGTCATAGAGCCTCGGTGTCTTCTGGGGAAATTAGCTGTGCCTCACTACATGCCTTCAGGGCTTGTGAATCAATGGGAGTGTGACTCAATGACACCAGCTGGCTTCTCTCTCCCAGGACTTTGGCTGTTGAATGCACATAGGCTTGGGCATGAAAAAGGCCTGGTGTTCATTCATTCTAGGCACGTGGGCCCAACCTGACAGAGAGGTGGTTATTGCCTCCATATGTCTGTGCAAGTCGTCGTTTCCTGCGTTTTCCAGCTTGTTTTTCCAGGCTTTCAACTAATCCTGTGAGCAACCTGATATGCTTCTAATATAATCCCCTTTCCTTACTTTATTATAGACCAACTTCTATTCATTACAGATCACAAACCCTAATATTCGCCAGCCCATCCACCCATTATCCACCTATCTATCCATCCATCCATCCATCCATCCATCCATCCATACTTCATCCATCTACCCATGGTCCATCCATCTAGCCATCCATCAACTCATCCACCCACTCATCCATCCGCTTATCTCTTCACTCATCCATCTGTCCATCCGCCATCCATCTATCCGTCCTTCATCCAACCATCCACCCATCCACTCACTCATCTATCCATCTACTCTCCACGCTACTGTTGCAGTGCTGAGGACCACAGGGAAATAAATGAGGACAAAGAGCACAACATTAAAGGCAATTGAAAAAGGCAGGAACTGGAGTTAAAACATTAACTCTATAACAATAAACAGTTTAATGTGAGGTAACAGAACACAGGTGACTCACTAGATAAAGACATCATCACACCTAGCTTGGTGGGGGACCGAGGGAATGCTTTGGCAGGGCTTTAAAGAGCCAAGTTTAAAGGAAACCAGCACATACAGAGCACTTAGCACTATACCAAGTACTTTTGCCAAAGCGATCTCTTGTTTTCCAATCATCATCCAAAGCAGGTGTCAGCAAGTCCACATTATACCTAGACAAACGAAGGCTCAGAAGCTTTAGCCAGCTTAATCTCACTCACATCTATTCAATGGCAGAACCAAGATTCAAACTCAGGTCTCCACCTCTAAAACCCTTACTCTTCCTACTACCCTGCACTTTCTGATACTAACACATAGTATGATCTTAGGCAAGTCAATGGTCTTCCTTTGGGCTTAGTTTCTACCTCTACAGAAGGAGGGGGGTGGATGAGACACGTCCAGCCTAGTGCTACATTTAGTGAGCATATGGACAGATGTGACCTTGCTTATGCCTTTTCTTCGGGCGCCACATCCCCTGCATTGTGAGCAGTGCTCTAAAAGCAATTCTGGCTGCAGGCTTCTCTTGGGGCTCCACGTTCCTCCAGACCTGTATTTATGTCGATTATTTTCAACTTGAGATTCTTGTACCATGGAGTGGTATAAATTCAGACCCTATCCTCATGCATGGTGCAGGCTTGCAGACTCTCACTCTTTTAGGGAATCTGTCCCCCGCCCCCTACCTGGAACCCCTAGCAGACTTTAGCTTCCTTGTACTTCTGGATAGAGTTTTCTACTCTCCTTTTAGGAGAAAAGGGAGCTCCTCATGATTCCTTTCTACAAAGACTAGCCTCAGGTCTTAGATGACAGCCACCCTCCCCAAGCCCCAACATAGGTCAGTCCCCTGGCCTTAGGCCTATAACCTGGGCCTACAGGCTGCCAAGGAGGCCAGCTGCATGATTACCACCTTCATTATTTCTGTAACCTAAGGAACTTTCTCTCCGTCCCTCCCTCCTTTCTTCCCAGTTTATCTGTGTGTTTAAATGTATTGGGAATGGTGGTAGAAATATTTGCTGGGTTTGGTCAGTTTAGACTGCCTCGTGACCCAAAATTCAACCACTTGTTAAATCCCTGGAAACAAAAGAAGGCGAGTGTGAAATATGAGCCCACTCACTCCAGCCAATGGCCGGGTCCCAGCAGGCTCTGTGGTCCAGGCCAGAGCTCCCTGCTTGCCATCTGTGCGGTGTGAAACCTCTCCGGCCTCCTGGGCCCCTTCACTCAGCTTTCGCTCTAACCAGATACTAATCTCATTTACAACGTCTGCTGTCCACAGTGAGTGACTTTTTTAAATCAATAAACTAATTCATTGTAAAATCAATTGGCTAAAAATTAGTACCTTACCTTTTCCTCCAACCACTCACCCAAAACCCCAGGTTGGTAAGTTACTTCTATTAAAAGGGGGAAAAAAAATCTTTAATTGTACAATCATCTTTACATTTTGAAATAAAAGGCTGGCAAAACTGATTATAGAGCTAATTGCATTCTAATAAGCCCATTTCCTCTCGCTTGTCCCCTGTTGCCTGAGTGTAGAATTCCCCGGCTTCTCTCTGTGCCTTAGATGAGACCTCCCCGCTCCTGTCCTCTTTCCACACTTGCTTTCCACTGCCTTGCTTCCACAGTGGCCTTCCGGAAGTGCAAAACTGGTCCTTTCAGTCTCCTGTGTTCTGTAAAATTCTCTGGGCCACCATCATCTAAGGGGTGAACATCTCTGGGCCTGAGGATGGGTTGTGTTTGGCCCATGTAAGGCTTTAAAGGGGCTGGGATTTAGCTCAGTTGGTAGAGCGCTGCGCTGCAGTCTCTGAGGTCCCGAGTTCAATTCCCTGCACCACAAAAATGGGAGAAGGGCCTGGCAATCCACTCCCAAGGCAATCCCGAAAAAACAGTCAGCCATTGAAAACCCTATGAGGGTCGCTATGAGTTGGATACCGACTTGAAGGCACCTAACAACAACAACAACAAGGCTTTAAACGTTTTAGTTAGGATCCCCCTCAGTGGGGTGTGTGTGTGCAAGCATGTGTGCATGTATGTGTGTATTTGTTCACGCTCCAGTCGGTCACGGGCCTTCCGTCCTCATATACTTCTACCTGGGTACCCCTGACATGAGCCTGAATGAAGCCTGCATAGCCCAGATGAAACTTTCCCTGCATAATCTGGGCCCTTCTGCAGTAATCATGACTCTACTCACATGAACAGTTTCAGGAAGAACACAAATAGCTTCTGTTTGTTGAGTACCTACTACGTGCCAGGCCCAGGGCTAAGCACTTCACAGACATTATCTCATATAAACTGCACAAGAGTGCCAAGCAGAAGAGGAAGCTAAAGACCAAAGAGGTTAGGACTTAGCTAAGGTCAGAAATCTAATAAATGGCAGCATCGGGACCCCTGCTCAAGTGCTTCTGCTCCACAATCTCTGTTGACAAGCTCTACATTGCAAAGCCTCCCATTTCCCACAGGGGCGAGGCCTGCCCTTTGTGCAACTCACTATGTAACAGAGATGACCTCTCCCCGTACACCACTTCTCCCATAAGTTATGATGTCAGTGCTTTCTGCACTTCCCTTCTACCTCCCTCACCTTCTCTCTCACCCTGTTGCCAGCTCCTCTGCTTCCTGACATCTGATTATTGGTGAATTCAGGGCCCAGTGCTCAGCTTGCTGCTCTTCTCTGTCTATACATTCAACTTCTGCAATCCCACCCAGTCCCCATGACTTTACATCCCACCCTTCCACCCACGAACCCAAACTCCTATCTCCTGCCCTGCCCTCCCCTGGAGGTCCAGCTCATATATCCAACTGCCTAGTCATTATCCCAACCTCAGTATGCCCTAAATGTGGCACTCCATCCCCCTACCTCTGTCACTTCCCCAATCTACTCTCCCCTAGTTTTTCCCTTCTCAGTTTTGTTGCTAGTTATCAGTCCAGTGGCTCAGGTCCACATCTGGGTGTTCTTCTTGGTCCTCCTCTGATCACAATCTATCCTCAGGCTGGGGTTGTATTACTATCAGCATTGTTGCTGTCATTGCCATCATCATTATTATTATCACCATCCCCATCTCCATCAAGTCTCACTGGATTCATCGCCATCCTCAACTGTACCATGATCACCACCTCCATAAAATGCTAGTCCAGTCCACTCATATCTCTCATCCCAAGTATTCTATCTGCATCCTAATGCATCTTCTTGCCTCCATTCTTATCTACTCTAATCCAATATCCAAAGCCACAGTGATCATGGAGGTTGTATTAATTCACAGTGATCCCACACCAAAACCCTCCAATGGTTTCTCCCTGTCTTAAAAGTCATCTCCAAACTCAGCCCAGTCTACAAGGCTTGTCAATACCTCTCCAATGTCCACTCGTCTCAATCTCTTCTCCTTTTCTACTCAAGACACACACTCCTTCGTTCTATCTCTTATGGAAAGTTCACTCTTATCTCGGAGTCTTTGTTGTGTGCCTTCTGCCTGGGACACTCCACCTCTGGGTCTTCCCATGGTTGTGTCCTGCCATCATGTATGCCTCAGCTCAAATGTCACCTCTTTGGATAGAGCTTCTCACTACATGTGCTAAGACATCTTGCAAATACCCCTCTCCATCCATCTCTAGACTACCGTCCTTTTTTTCATCTTTAGAGCCCTTATCACCAACTGAGGTTATGTTATTTGTTCTTATGTTTGCCATCTACCTTGAATATCCCACCTCATACCACCATCGTCTAGACCAGGACTTTTGGCTTCCCTGGGCCACATTGAATAAAGAGGGATTGTCGTGTGTCACACATACGTTATTTAGTACAGTAGTTAGTTCATATACATAATAAGGGGAGTCACAAGGAAAATAAATGCTAAAAAATACAGGATGTTAAAAGATGTTGTGGGGCCACATTACTTGTCCTGGGTCACATGTGGCCCACTGGCCCTAGGTTGGTCATGTGTGTTCTATAGTATAAGCTCCATGGGGGCAGGGACTGTCCCTGTTTTGTTTTTCTCATTAGGTCCAGTGCTAACAGGGTCTGGCACACAGTGGGAATTTAATTAATTCTTGATGAATGAATGATGAAAGGAATTTAATTAATTCTTGATGAATGAATGATGAAAACCTCTAAGAAGCAGAGTGAGGACTGAAATGGATTTTAGAAGAACAATTCTTTACTGGGCACTGCTTTTTAGGACTGAGGATTGACCTGAGGGCCTTGGGTATCTTAGGTGGCCAAGTGGTCTACCCTTGAGGTACCTTGCCCTGGGAACCTATTTTTTGCACATAGAGAAGTATAAGTCTCTGAGGAAATCCTTTTCTTCTCATGCAAATCCATGGGCCCGACCTGTGCATGGCTGTGTTATTTATCATCATCATCATCATCATCATTATCATCATCATCATCATCAGAGCCACCATCATCAAGCCCATTCCCAGGGTCATCCCCAACACCCCATCCCCATCATCCCCATCTCCATTTTCATCCCCTTCACCATCACCATCATCACCATCACCACCATCATCAGAGTCACCATTCCCATCATCATCACTGTCCTCAACACCACCATCATCCCGGTCATCATCATCCCCATTGTCATCACCACCATCATCAGAGTCACCATTCCCACCATCATCACCATCCTCAACACCGCCATCATCCCCATCCCCATCATCCCCATCATCATGATCACCTCTTTCATCAGGAGCACCATTCCCATCATCACTGCCATCTTTAATGCCACCATCATCCCTGTCATTATCGTCCCCATCACTGTCATCACCACCATCATCAGGGTCACCATTCCCATCATCATCACCATCTTCAACACTACCATCATCCCCATCATCATCATCCCCATCATTGTCATCACCACCATCATGTGGGTCACTATTCCTGTCATAATCACTGACCTCAACACCGCCATCATCCCCATCCCCATCATCCCCACCATCATCATCACCACCATCATCAGGGTCATCATTCCTATCATCATCACCATCCTTAATGCCAGCATCATCCCTGTCATCATCATCCCCATCACCATCATCACCACCATTATTAATGTCTCCATTCCCATCATCATCATCCTCAATACCACCCTCATCCCCGTCGTCATCATCCCCATCGATATCATCTTCAGTAGTAGTAATAATCTCAAACATGTTTATAGTGCTTTGCATTAAATGATACAATTTTTTATGCATTATCTCTTTGGCTCCTAAGAACAACCCAGTGTGGGGGAGGGGAGCATCACTAATTTTCTTTTTTTTTTTTTTTTTTACAAATGAGGACACTGAGCCCCGATAGGGAAATCTTCTTCATGACTGAACTGCCTCCCTCCACAACAGCCTCCTTTCCTCCTGGAGACAGGTGGGGCAAACAGGGCCAGGACTTGCTCCTGTTTCAACATCTGGTTGAGAAATTGCTTCTAATGTTGTGTATTTTAATGCCAGTAATGTAGGAGAGGGGATAGCTTTTAAATTGTAACCTATGGTCACATTTTATGACTGCTAAGGGGGGGAAAAATAAAAGCTTAAGGTGAGTTTAAGAGGACTTTTTGGTTGGTTAAAGAAAAAAATTACAAAATTAAAAGAGTGGAAAAAAATAAATTACTAGTGACTGTTTTTACAGCCTGAGCTTACAAGCTGGAGTGGAGAATTAAAAAGTTATATAGCTGGGGTTCCTAACCATGACTTATCACAGACGAGTCCCCCATATTTATGGCTTTTTTCTTTTTTTGCCATCTTGAGAGAGTAAGCAGTCCCCTGATATAGGGTTGCTACTCTCTGCCCGGGAACCCCAAGGGCCCTGCATACTCAGCACAGCTGTCAAGCTGAGAACACACAGGCCTCGGGAGGGCATGCTTATTTACTGTCTTTATGTAGGGGAGACCACTCCCTCGTTCACTCAACAACCACTGCAGGGATGGCGGGCAGGGAGCGCTCTTCATGCCAAGGCCCAATGAGAAGGAACAACCCAAAAAAGCAGAGCAAGAGCAGTGAAAGCTCCATGCCAGGGGTCTCTGCCCATTTAGTCCTCATAAATATCATCATCCCTACTTTACAGGTGGGGAAATTGAGGCACAGAGAGGTTAAATAGCTTGCTCAAGGTCATGCATGGTGCATTGCTTCTCAGGATTTCAGTCTTTAAAGTGCCTAAAAACTAGCAGAGGGAAAGAAAAGGATAAACAGAGAAGGGGAGAAAGGACTCAGGGAGGAAGAGAGAGTAGAGGGAGGACATCTTAACTGAGCATCTTACTGGCTGGTAAATACCAGAAAATGGGTGGCATTTATGTCCACTGTACAGATAAAGAAACCAAAGTGCAGAAAGATTAATAAACTAGTCAAAGGGAGTTTGGAAGTGACTTTGCTGGGATTTGAACTGATGTCTTTCTGGTTCCACCTCTCACTGGCTGGATGGCCTCGGGCAGGTTACCTGACCTTGTTGAGCCTCTGTCTCCTCATCTGTTCTGACAGAGGAACAGCATTTTCTGTTCTCGGGCACTGGCTGGGAAGCACTGTGTGCATGAGACAGCAGCGTGAAACACACTCTGGTGCCTACCCACTTGCAGGTAGGCAGGGTCCCTCTGCTTTCTCATTAGCTTGTTGTTGTTGTTAGATGCCGTCGAGTCAGTATCCAACTCATAGCGACCCTCATAGGGTTTTCAATGGCACTGTTTTTGGGATTGCCTTGGGAGTGGATTGCCAGGTCCTTCTCCCACTTTTGTGGTGCTGGGAATTGAACTCGGGACCTCAGAGACTGCAGCGCAGCGTTCTACCAACTGAGCTAAATCCCAGCCCCTTCTCATTAGCTAGGGATGAAGAAATTAAGGCTGGGGATGTGTGACTTACTCAAGGCCGCAGGTAGAATACAAAAAGGACTAGAAGCTGAGCCTCCTGCTTTCTGATGTAGTTCTCCAACATGCCTCAGTGGGGAGAGGGGTAGCCTCAGGCCGGTAGAAATAATGGACAGCAAAATTCCAAACATGGAAACAAGTGACCCTAGAACTGAAGATCACTGACCTGTTAGCTTTTTTTGATAATACAGGCTCCTAGAAAGTCCATCCTAAGAAAGACTGCAGAGATCACTGAATCCAGTGAACTCTGGCTATAAAATGCACAGGTCTGGGCTCTGTTCCAAGCCAATGAACTTGGGGTTTTAGTGGTTTTATTTTTTATTTACTTATTTTTATTTCCCCAGGTGATTCTAATGTATACAGGGAGCGGAGAGATACTGATTTATGATCTCCTTTACTTTGCAGGTAGACACCAGGGACCTGGAGAGAGACAGCTAAGGGGCAAGAGTGGCCTAGCCCTCAGCAGCAGAGGGCAGCTCTGGTCCCCTGGTCTCTATCTTGGGACTCTTCCTCTGCTCCCTTGGCTCTGCAGTTGAAGTAACAGGGACCGGTTGTCCTAGCGTCTGAGTGATGGACATCCCCTTCCGTTTCTCCACTCGTCCCCCTCGGCACCTCATGCTCCTAGACAGCCCTGGCCACCTGGGAGGCTCAGGCTGAATCATGTCCCACCAGTCTGTACCCCGCCCGGTCTACACACTGCAAAATGAAGTGGAGAACCAAGGCAATTACCTAATGTATTAGCAAGTCTGTCCCGGAGGCACTCCTGTGAGCCAAAGTCATAAATACAAAATGGTAATTTCTCTCTGGAAGCCTGCCTCCCACCTCCCACACCATCTCCTCCCACCCAGAAGTCATCTACCACTGCCTGGTTGGCCTGTCCCGGTTGGGGCAGCAGTAACTCCGAGTTATTTAAACATCTCAGGCAAAAACCTGCGTTTTAAGATCTGAATCATCACACAATAACCTCAGTTCTCCTCTGCAGCCTACTTGCCTAGCCAGCGCAGATTCTTTGAGCCTTCCGTAGAAAGCAATAAAAATGCCCTACAAGTATTATTAATGGCTCCCAGTGGCTAACATCTTCGTGCATGCTGGAGACTCACATCCGCCCCGGAGAGAGAATGAGATGAGTTAAGCTGTAGCTGAGACTTGGCCTCATCCCAGGCTTTGTGACCTTGAGCAAGTCACCGCATCTTCTGTTGCTTCCCTCACCACTGTGCCAATCTGGCTGTGGGCTGGACGTGACTGCCAGCATGGACTCTAGTAAAATCTTTCCACGGGAATGTCCAGAGCCCTTGCTCTTCCTCACTCCATGCTAGAGTCTCGCAGGACATCAGAAACTACAGGTAGCACCAGGAAGATGTGAGGACAGGACGTTCTAGGCACAATGCAAAGAAACAGCACAGGCAAAGGCAATGGGAAGCCACGGGATACCTTGAAGCAAGTGGGATTCTCAGACTAAAGATAACCAATGATTATCTGGTCAGGTTGCTCAGCACTAAACTGGAGAGGCCATTGAGGGATCTAGCCTGTTGCCTGGCTACAGGATCCTACAGGGAGAAAGAGACAGAATGGTGCCTTGGAGTAGATTCACTTTGATATCCTTAGAGCCTGGTCTGTAAAAGGCACTTCATAAATGCACAAATGAATGAATGAATGCATCTGTGAATCCGTGAGTGAAGAAAAGAATGAGCAGAGGAATGAATGATGAAAAAATGAAATGAGGGTATGAATGAGTGAATGGAATGAATAGTTTGCATGGTTTGCAGGCAGCCTTAGTAATTCTAACTAATGGCTTTGTAGCAACAAAAGCGCAAGCTCTTAGCTGCATCACCGAGAAATGCCCTGATACTGGCATGGCTCCTTCAATGGAAGGCTTTCTCCCTCTCTGAAGCACCACGGGGCTCAAAGACAAAGACCCATTACTGTGATCTTGCCAGAGGCTCTGCTTCTCGGATTCCTACCTCTCACAGAAGTGTCCACTGCTATGCACACAATCAGAGAAGGAAGCAGAAACGCCTTGTGGTTCATTTTGGCAGGCAACTCTTTTGGAGATATATGACTCTGTTGCCATTTCTCCTTTCACATTGTCCCTAAACGACTAGTCTAGCTGTTTCAATATCATATAAAGACAAAGCCAAAAGTTATTCTGAACAGAGACTTAACAACTGCTGCATGGTCTGCATGTCTAAGCAGCAGCAGCCTGAAGCTGCAGCGTGGCAGAAGCAGCTGTGTTTCTAAGCGTAGGATTCGGGACAAGGTGGGCCCACCATGTACCCTGTCCAGAATAATGTCAAGGTTGACATGTACTCAGGGCTGTCCAAGGTTAGAGGCCTTTCTTTCTCTCTCTCTCTCTCTCTCTCTCTCTTTTTTTTTTTTTTTCAGTACTAGGGGTTGAACCCAGGGCCTTGAGCTTGCATGCCTTGCAAGTGCTGGACCACTGAGCTGCACGCCCAGCCCATTTATAACTTTTTTGAGATAGGGTCTCGCAAAGTTATGAAGACCACCTCTGGTCTCGAACTTGCAATCTTCCTGCCTCCAACCTCCCTAGCCGCTGGGATTATAGGCATGAGCCACCGTGCACGGCTTTTTTCTCTCTTTATTCCAACCTGCCCTCTCCTCTGGCTTTGGAGGTCCTTGCTACATAAAATAGGGTTCGTGCACAAGTCTAATGCTATGTGGTATTGGTGTCACTTGGGAGCTTGTCAGAAATGTGGGCCTTCAAGTACTGAGCCAGAATCTTCATTTTTGCCACATTGCCAGGTGGTTCTCATGCATATCAAAGTTACTGAAGTTTGAGGAACTCTGTTTCTGGATGACTCCAGCACCACAGGGCCCTCCCAGCCAAGGGTTCAACGTCCTGACCAGGTTTCACAATGCCCTCCTTCGGGTCCAGGGAAAGCTTTCCCTAAGAAATCACACTGACATTGAGACTTACAGAGGATATGCATTTTTGGCTCCCAGTAGCAAATCACTACCCCAAGTCAGGGAAGGAGTGGACCAGGACCAGCTCAGTGGCTCAGTGTCTTGGCTATAGCACCAGCTGGGTAACCTTGGGCAAGTCAATTCTCTTCCCTGAGCCTTCGCTGCCCCATCTGTGAAAGAGGAACATTAATGCGCTGCTTTTCTATGTCCCATGGTTATCATGAAGATTAACAGAAGTGGAAGATTTGCATATTCTCTCCCAAACACAAAGCCAGGGAAGGGGTCTGTTTTCACTGTGGGCAATCTGCCACCCCGCTGTCACGTTTTAGAGGCTGAATAAGAAAATCCATCTGAATATCAAAGGCTTTGAACTGTTAGCCTGGCAAAGATTAATCAGCAGGTGAATGTGATGTAATTGATCAGGATGTAGTCTTCCAATTAAAGGGCCTGGCTAAGTTAGTCCCACGGAGCTGCCCTCAAACGGGGATCTGTGATGAGATTCTTGGGGCTGCAGGATTTTTTGTTTTCACTCACTTGGACTTATTCTTGAAAGGAGAGTTGCTGAAGGATGCAAAGCTCCATCACATTAGCATTCTGGGGGGTCAATATTTCCAGAAGTGCCAGAATCATGTTCTCTCACATTGTGTGGGTGAGAGAGGCAGCTACGTTTTGGAAGAAGCCAGATGTATCCACAGTACAAAGAATAAGAGATTGAGCTATTGGAGCTGAATTTCCTAATGCTGGGAGGAAGGAGATAGATGCTGCCCTTATATAGGGGTTTTGGTTTTCCTCTTCCTATCCCTGACCAACTTCCCCTTCGCAACTCCCAGGTTTCAGCAAGGATGTCACTTCCCCAGAGGACCAACCACTCCTTGTTTCCAAGCAGCTCCCTGCTGTTATCTAGTCCATGTCATTAAAATTTTTTGCTTTCCTAGCATTTATTAACATTGGAAACATTCTTATTCATTTATCTATTTACCTTTATGTTAACTGCCCCATTACTCTCCCCTACACAGTATTTCTTTAAAATCCTCAATCATATGGGGAGGGGTTGTTAAAAATAGATCACTGGGCCTCTCCCCTATAAATTCTGATTTAGTGGCTTGGGGCCAGGGAGTATTTTTTTCTTTATTCTTTTTGTTTTTCTTTTTTCTTTCTTTCTTTTTTTTTTTTTTCAGTATTGGGGGTTGAACCCAGGGCCTCATGCTTGCATGCTTTGTAAGTGCTGTACCACTAAGCTGCACCCCCAGCCCATTTTTTTAGTTTTTGAGACAGGGTCTCACTAAATTACACAGACTGCCTCTGGTCTCCAATTTGCAATTCTCCTGCCTTTGCCTCCTGAGGCACTGGGATTACAGGCATGCGCCACAGTGCCCAGTAGGGCCAGGGAGTTTTAAACAAGCCCTCCCAATGGTTCTGAACTTCAGGGAGACTTAGAAAATCCAGCTCTAGAATGTGATCCCCATGAGGGAGGGCTGAATTCATTCCCTGGAATTGAGAATCCATGCCATGCCCATGGGAACTCAGCATAACATCCCATGGAATGACAGGGAGGGAGTGCACGTGTATTTTGGTGGTACAATCCTCTCCTGTTTTAACAACTCAATACGCAGACAGGGGACTTGTGACCCACATAGCATAGCGTTAGGTGCTGGGTAGCTGTGGAATTGCACCAGGCACAGTCCCTGCCCTCACGCTTACAGTGGATGAGCAGGGAAATGCACTGCAAGACCAAGAGATGAAGGTGTCCCAAGAGGGGCCTAGGCAACGTGAGTTCCATGTGGCTGGCTGGCTGGAAAGCGTCCCTTTGCTTTACAGATGATTTCTAGCGAGGAGCAGCTTGATAGAACCACAGCAGAGATGGGATGTTTCGAAACCAGTTTTTTGTTCGTTTTGTTTCATGTGTTTATTTGCTGTAAGTTATTCACATATGTAGTTAAAAAGTCCAAAGCATAGATAAGGGTGCAGGTGGAGGGGCAGGATCCTCTCCATCCCACAGCCCATCCACCAGGCCCCTCTGTCAGACTGCATGCTCCCTCCCTGGAACACATGAGTGCATTTCAGCCCCCAGCACACAGAACAGATGGGGCATGAGAGGCAAAGGTGGCAGGTCAAGGCGTCCAGGGAAAGCTGTGATCTGAGCAAGGGCATGGACATTGGAACATTTCTTGGAAGGAGAAAGTGGCTCATAAATGACTTGGCACTGTGACTCAGGGCCATGAAGCCTTGACTCCAGGAGGGCAGCAGGAGAGAGGCAGCCAAAGTCCTGGGGACTTTCTTGCTTCATTGACTAGTTAAGAGTCTTGGGACATGGGGGAGGGGAGGGAGGGGGTTAGAGTGAGGTAGTACAGGTCAATATAAATTAAATATTCAAAGTGGTGTCTTTTAAGAACATGACAGACAGGTCCTCATTACCACATTCCCCATTAACCTTCTGAGCCTTCCTCATCTGTAAAATGGGTATAACAGTGATCAACTCCAGAATGTTGTTCTGAGGAGTTAAGACAGTAACAAGCGCGGGGTTCAGAGCCTGGTGCCTAGTAGGGCTTCCTCTGTCTTATCTTCGCTTTGCCTGTCCCACCTCCTGAATTGGCTTTGTAGTGCCCTTAGCTGACCCTTGGGACATCATCTATCAGTAGCGTCACTTTTGGCAAGTTGACCCCACCACTCTTGCCACACAGGGGCTGCCTATTAATTCCTGCCCCATTTCCTTCTTTCCTCTGCCTCACAGTCCACCTGACTGTTCCTCAGCTGCAGCATACGAGACGCTGCTCTTGCCGTTGCGAAGACAAGGTAAAAGATGAAAGCCACAGATATCATCCTTGCTGGAAACTTAAAAAGGAAACAACTTGGATGTGAAAAATGTAGTCATGTTTCTGTGGCTGGTTAAAATACTTGATGCTCATAGAATATTCAACAACAACAAGAAAAGGCTCTCACTCCATGTACCGTCAAAAATGTAATGTAATTATTGCGATGTTAAATATCCCCAGCTGTTCTGAGATATTTGAATCTTAAATCAAGCCCACATCCTAGGGTTGCAGCTGGGTATGTATCATACAAACACAGATCTGGGAAAGTTCAGACAGGAACTCTGGGCTTGGGTCTCCATGTCTGTTTGCTAAAGGCCAGGTTTTACCCCAATCCTGGAATGAAAATCCCTCAACCCAAGCTATTGGCAGCCACACCAAAGAGAGAGTTGTGTGCCTCAGTAGGGCCACACAATCTGGCAGGCCATAGGCATCTATCCAAATAGTCTTTCAAATCCATGTGCAGGAAGCATAAAGAGATAGTGTAAAATAAATGGTAATAAAGTGAATAAACACGCGTCTCACTCCAGAGCCTTTGAGGTGCTTCTATAAATCAAATTCTTTCCATAATTTGCTCTGTGAGACTCTGCTGAGAAGCAGAATCAAACCTCATCTGCTTTCCCGAGCAGTAGGCTCAGATTTATGGATGTGAGTTCACAGTGGATGCCCGTGCCATTTCAAAGTGGGAAAATAATTTTCGTTGGGAGGGGTTCCAAGGGAAGATTAAACCCTTCACTTTCAGAGATCAGAGTATCAACAACTTTCAGATCAGATATGCCATCAGAATTGGAAGGAGATGACCAGAATACATATGTTGGAAGAAGAGAGTTCACAGAGGGAGAAACCAATACTGCTACGATAGAGACTATCAGTGGCAGGCTTAAGCGCAAATATGCTTGGAGTCTATCTGAAGTGCCCCAGTGACTTGCAGGGGGACCTTGGGCAGCTCAGTTCCTCTCTCGGATTTTTAATTTTGGCCAGGGTACTAAAGGGGAAGAAACACCGAAAAGGCTCTGGCCCATTCAGAGAGGGATGATGTGAAAATTGCCTAATGCTTCCTGGCTAGAATTGTAACAATGTATACAGAAGGCCATCAGAGGCCACCTCTCCAGGACTTGGAGATTGTTCTTGGAAGAAGGTATCATCTATTATAATGATGATGAAGATGATGACATTAGGGATAGCTCTCACTTATCTAGCACCTATCAACAGCAACAATACATCTGGGTGGCGCTTGTACATACAATAGACTAAGGACACTTTCTATATTTATTTTTTACTTGTTTATTTTTGCAGTTCTGGGGGTTGATCGCAGGGCCTCACACACACTAGGCAAGTGCTCTCCCACTGAACTTCACCCAAACCCTTTCATTATTTTACATTTTGAGACTGAATCTCACTAAGTTGTACAGGCTTCCCCTGGCTTTGAACTTGTCATCTTTCTACCTCAGCCTCCTGAGTTGCTGGGATTACAGGTGGGCACTGAGCCCAGCTTCACTTTCTATATTTATATTCAGCTTTTACCCACTGAGAGTAGCTCCTGACTGGCTCTCAGCAAATAGATTTTCATAGATTAAGATATTATGTTTAAATTTCACAACAACACTGCAACAAAGGTACAATCTATGTTTCACAAAGAAGGAAACAGTCTGAGCAGTGGTAAACAGATCCCACTAGCCACCCACTTAACACCTGGCAGGGCTGGGATTTGAACTTAACTTTGATCCTTAAGAAACCATCTTTCTGCCTGATGCAGAAAGTGCAGCTCAGTGGGAGAGCACTTGCCTAGCATGTGTGAGGACCTGGGTTCAACCCCCAGAACTGCCAGATGCAGTGGCACACACCTATAATCCCAGTGACTTGAGAGGCTGAGGCAAGAGGATCATAAGTTCAAGGCCAGAGGCAGCCTTCATAACTTAGTGAGACCTTAACTCAAAATAAAAAATAAAAAAATGGGCTGGAGGCACAGCCCAAAGGTACAGTACTTATAAAAAAAAAAAAAAAAAAAAAAAAAAAAAAAAAAAAAAAAAAAAAAAAAAAAAAAAGGAAGGAATGAAAAAAGAAGAAACCATCATTCTAATTCTTCCTATTAATTCCCTTCTTCCCAGGTTTCTGGGGTCCAAATTCCCAAGCATGAACGTAAATGTGGTTAAAACATTCCTGTGCTATATTTGAAACTAGTGAATATCTGTTACAAAGTCTTATTTTCTTGATTTTTTTAGACAGACTGTGCTCCAAAACTACCCAGCCTGGCTCATTATGCAGATTTGGGTTTGTAATAGAAAATATTTTATATATCCAAAACCAACAAAGCCTGTATTAGTTACTTACTGCTGCTGTAACAAATTACCAGAAATCTCAATAGATTCACACAACACAAATCTATTATCTTATGGTATGGAGGTCAGAAGTCTGAAATGAGTCTTACTGGCTCCCATCCAGGTGTCAGCAAGACTGTGTTCCACTTGGAGGCTCTGGGACAGAATCTGTTTCCTTGCCTCTTCTAGCTTCTAGAGGCCTTGAGGCACTTCCTCCATCCTCATAGCCATCCATGTAGTACCTTCAAATATCTCTCTGACTCTCAAAGTTCTGCTTCTGGGGTTAAATCTCCTGTCATGGACTTTCCTGACAGTTATAAGGACCATGATCACCTTAGGTCCTCCAACCAACAATCTTGAATGATGTCCAAATCCTGAACTTAATCACACCTGCAAAGGTATCATATGCAAAAGCTTCAGAGATGAGGGCATGGACGTCTTTACAGGGCCTTTGCTCAGCTTTGCATTTTGGCTTGATTGCTGCTCTGGCTGGGCCCACGGCTCTCTGCTGATCCTGCTCGGTATGGCAGAGACTGCTCCTGAGCAATGATGCTTCTGCACATCTGGCTGGGTTCCCTGAGGAGCCCAGCACCCCTCCCTGGCCCCTTTCTTTCCTCAACTCTAGGATGCCTATCTTGCCTGTACTCTTACAGACGCAGGGAATCAGACATGACTGAGAACTACACAGGTCCCTCTTTCTCGGCTTTCAGGCAGCTTCAAGGCGCTCACAGCCTTGTCCCTTGAACTGTGGTTCATGGACCACCAGCATCTGTGTCAACCGGGAACTTATTTGAAATGCGTATCAGGCCCTACCCACACCTACCAAACCAGGATCTCTGTAGAGGGCCTAGGAATCTGGGCATGGTAAAATTTAGGAAGCATGTCCCCCTAGAGGGCTCCCTTGGCATTCCCAGCCATTTGGAATGAGCGGGGACAGACTGGCCCAGGTGGGAGGGAGGGTTTCTAGGCAGAGATTCAGGAAGGTTCCCCAACACCAATTTCCAGTTCCACTTTTAGTGCTGACTCTCAAACTATCACTTTTTTTTTCCTAAGAAAATCTTCTAGGACAGGTAATATCCACTCAAACCCACTCTGACCAGGCATAGAGAAACTAGAGGTACAGAGTGCCTTAGGCAAACTGAAGTCAAATTCTGCTTATTCTTCCAGTTCGCTTGCTGTGTGACCCTGGGCACGTCACGCTCCTCTTTGGAGACAGGCAGCCAAAAGAGTGCCATCAGCAGCTTCTGATGCTACAGGGATAAGACTAGATAGGAATGTGGATTGTGACTTCCTCTCGAGGCATCATAAATTGAGGCTCAGTTGATTAAAGAAGCAGGTTTGTCTGGCCAAAGTTGGAAGAGGATTTCTTTGAGGAAACAACTGTGAGGTAGTGCAAAGAACGTTGTCTTTGGAACCCTACGAACAACACTTCTCTCTAAGATCTTGGGTAAAGTACTAACCCGCCTGAGCCTCAGATTCCTATCTGTACTGGGGATAAAGGGATACTTTCTTCTCTCCTCTAACTGTCAGGCCGAAATAAAATAATGAGTGTAAAAGTGCCAGGTAGAGAGTGCAAGAGCTCAATAAATGTGTGTGGAATTGGAGAAAACAATTTACTAAGCAAATTAATAGTATAAACAATGGTGTCAGGGGAGATATTTGACATGCTCAGGAGAGCAGACTTCCCCAGAATGTTCACAGCCTCTATTTGTTTTACCAACAATTCATGTTCCAATTACGAGTGCGTCATCTGTTTGTTAGCACAGGTCTGAGCTGGATCTCAATTTGGCAACATTTCCTCATCCAGGTCTGCAAGTTATCAATGTCCTTGAAAGAAAGAAAATGGTAATTTTGTTCGGACTGTGGCATAATTAAAAGTTTTTCACAACTCCTAAGCAGATTCCCTTTCATAGAGCTGCTATGTTCGGCTGTCAGGGAGGGAGCATACAGGTTCTTTGTTGATTCTGTACTCTTGAGAATCATCTTTGCTTCTCAGGGCTGCAGGCCTTGGAATCCAGGATAACTCCCAGAATCCACTCCAATCAGCAGTGGAAGAAGGCTTGGGAAACTGAGCAATACTCTCTAGGGGAGGTTTGTTCTCAATGGCATCTCGGAGCACTGGCAGACTGGAGTCATAGAAAGAGTGTTAGCTTTGGAGCTGAACTGATCCTTGGTTGCACCCTGACTGTGCTGCCTCCAGCTGGGTTGCCTTGTACATAAGCCTCAGTTTCTCCATCTGTAGAGCAGTTTCCATATACTCATTTTATGCCACTATGTAAGTGCCACTATGTAAGTGACAGGTTCCACACAGATTCCTGCCCCACTCCTTGTGGCTCCTTTTAGACCCAAGAACCCTGATGAAGCACCTTGACATTTTTGGGCTTATATACTAAAAGCAGATTGGACTGATGGTCATCTTTGTGATCCAGTACCTGGCACACACAGTAGGTGCTTAAGGAGCATTGGTTGATTGAATCTCTGAGTGCCTGATTCAAGCAAATCATTTAGGAGATTTGATGTGACCAATGCAGGAAGTAAATAGCCTGTTTATTGCTCCAGCCCTTCTCAACTGGGCAGATAACTGACTGATGCATTCATGACCAGCCACAGTGGCCCCCAAATAGCCACTACTGGAATCAGCCTAACGTTACTCAATTTGGATATCTGCAGACCTGAGCAGAGTTTACATTTGATTCCCTAAACTAATTTCCCTGAAGTCAAATAACTGGTAGAGGTCTTTTCATGTTCCTTGTATAAATGTCTATTTAATCACCGGCCTGTCTCCGGCACTTCAATAACTTGTACATTTCCCCCTTAATCACTGTTTTCAGCTCTGTAAAAAAAGGAATGGTTGGCTGAGAAGCTCGAGTCATCTGCAATGTTTAAGCCCTTTCCCCTGACTGCCCACTTGAATGGAGAACTTTGCTGCTAAGTCCCATTGGTCATTTGGCCCATGCCCTATTATTGCAGAGGAGGATGGTGAGACTAAAGTCACACAGGGCAAAGTTGCACCTGGTCTGGACTCCTCACCCACTGCTACTCTCCAACACTGTTCCTTCCTCATCCAGCTGCAGAAAGAGCATGTATCCTTGCAGTCATGACCACTTGGATCTGACTCCCAGCTTTGCTACCTGCTGGTTCTATGGCCTGAGGAAGATCAAGGAGCCTCCCAGCACTGCAGCCCCTCCATTTGTAAAATATAGATTATTACACAACTGTTCAGGGTTACTATGAGGATGGGGATGACATGAAACCTGTCCAGCCAGAGTCTGGCACATTGCAGCTGCCCAATGCTATTTGCCTTTGTCCCTCACTCAAAATGCTCACTGCAAGGAATAAAAATGGAAACCTCTCACATTTATTGAGTGTTTACTTGGTGCCAGAAACTGGTCTAAGCACTTTACATGTAGTAGCTCATTTATTCCTTTTTCTCTAAAGGCAAAAGTATTTTTCTTGACTTCCAGAAGCTATCGATCCTTGCAGCCACTAGATTGCCTGGCCTAGCCTCATTCAACAGAATTTGGTGATTTTTAAACACTATGTTACTGAGATGATTTGTTTTCTGTGGCTGGCTCACAGCAGCCAGCTTGCTTGATATGGCAAAATGTGATAAAACCAAATGCTGTTTCCTAGGCTTTTAGTACAGATGAATGGTTCAAATATGAATTCGAGGTGAGCTCTTGCAAAGAGGAGCAGAAAATGGGGATGGGTAGCCCCTGATGGAGCTCAGAATGGGGGTGGTAGCTGGGGGATTGGGACATAGAATCTCCTCCTACTGCCTAATAGCCAATAGTCAAACAATCAGAGTTTTTCCAGCAAAGTTCAAAACTTTAGTTGGAGCCTGTGATGGTTAATTTTGACTATCAATTTTACTGGATTAAGAAATGCCGAGGGAATTAATGAAGCACACCTCCAGGTGTGCCTGTGATGGCATTTCCAGAGGCAATTGGGTCGTGAGGGCTCTGCCCTGATCAATGGAGTAAGCCCTAGATAGATTCATGATATGATGGTGTTATTGGGAGGCCATGAAAGGTGGGGGGTGGGGGGTGGTGAAAGGTGGGAAGTGGGGCTTAGCTGGAGGAAGTAGGTCATTGGAGGTATGCCCTTGGGGCTAGATCTTGCCCTGGCCCATTCCTGTATTCACCTTCTCTCTCTACTTCCTGTCTTATAGGAGGTGAAGAAATTCCTCTGCCACATGCTCCTGCTGCCATGTTGACCTGCCCAAGTCCATGGGACCAAGTGACCATGAACCCTCTAAAACTGAACCAAAAAAAGCTTTCTTCCTTCAAGTTGTTTATGTCAGATACTTCATCACAGTGATGCAAAAGTAACTCATACAGGCCTCCAGCTCTGTGTTCACACTCCTGCATCATGCTGCGTCCCTCCAGCTACCTTGATCTAGTCTCAGGGCCCAGAGGTACCTGTTCAATGCCATTGCTTCATGCCCTGTACTCTCTCATCTGCATACATTGTCTCTTTTCCTGAGTCCTCCTTGTCTCCTCCTCTCCTTGGGAGTTCTATGTAGCTTTCAAGATTCAGCTCAGATGTTACCTCCTCTGGGAAGCCTTCAGAGGCCCCCAGTCTGGTCTGGATATTTGTCTGAACCACACAGCACCTCTGCACTCTCCTGGCTTCAGTTTGTACATCTCTTAAAGACTCTATAAGCTTCCGGTGGACACTCATCAAACCTTATTAAATTTCACATCTGCAGAGGCTAATACAAAGTTTGGCATATAGTTGACACTCAATAGACACTGGTTGATTCAATGACCAAACAAGGAAATGAGCATATCCCTATCTAAGTAAGTGGTCATGGTAAGATATGATAGTGATATTGATAATAATTAAGAACTGCTACTACCAGATGCGGGCTGGGATTTAGCTCAGTTGGTAGAGTACTGCGCTGCAGTCTCTGAGGTCCCAAGTTCAATTCCCAGCACCACAAAAAATGGGAGAAGGGCCTGGCAATCCACTCCCAAGACAATCCCGAAACAGTCAGCCATTGAAAACACTATGAGGGTAGCTATGAGTTGGACACCGACTCAACGGCACCTAACAACAACAACAACAACAACAACCAGATGCAAGGACACCATGCCAAGCTCTTTTCCCATGTTATGACAATGGCTTTTGAATATTGACCACCCACAGCTCTCCAGGCATGTGGCAGCTTTCAGAAGCAGGTCTAGAAAGCAAAGTGTCTGCCCAAGCCACACTGCTAGGAAGGGACGGAGCCGAAGTCTGCCTGATAACTTTCCCCTGGAGCATGCTGCCCACCAGGGAGGGCCACGGGTCCTTCAATCTTGCAGTGGACCCTGCATTGGCCTCTCTTGGTCTCTGTTCCCAACTCCTTGGTTCCTCTTTCAAGGCACCATTGCCCAGAAAGCTTGGTCTCACAGCTCTATTTCCTTCCCAGTTACTGGGAAGGCTGCTTTCTTCCGCCCCCCAGGAGCTCCAGAAGAGCCAGAGTGACAGAGCCAAGGGCTGCAGCTGATGCCAGGGAAACAACACGGGTATTCAGAAGCAGGAACCACTTTGTCTGACTGCTGAGTGATTAACCCTTACCCTGCTGCAACAAAGAGAGGACCTGCAAATGAATATGGCAAGAATGGGCCAGGAGAATAAGACCCAATTGACCCCTCAGGATTATACTTTTCTCCCTTGTGGGTTTATTTCTAGACCATGGAACTGACTTGTGGACAGCTGGCACATCCCCCAAAGGTCTCCCCAGAAACCCTATCCCTCACCTGTTGCATTGCCCTCTTAGGGCGTGGCAGGCACAGACTAGTGCGTGGCATGCTATTCCCCACTCCCACCTTCTGTCCCACAAATTGCCTGGCTCTCACTAGAAATGCATTTCATTAGTGTTCCTTAGAGGAATTAAGCCCAGAATCTTGTCCTTGGGTGACCCAGGACAACAGGAAATCTTGGCAGTACCTGGTAGAGGAGTTCATTCCCTAGGCCTTTCCTCAGTACCTACTATGTGTAAGGTTCTGTGCTGGGTGCTAGAGACAGCAGGGAAACCAGACATGGTTCCTGCTTTGGTCTGAAGGCAGAGGCAAGCACAGTCCAACAGGTATAATGGCATGCACACATGGAGGACCCACACCTTAACTGGAGAGTAGAGGGGCAAAAGGGGAAAAGGCATAAGGTGTTTGGTGGTACAGGGTGGGAATGAGGGGTGGTCAGTAAAGGCCCCAAGGTTGAAGACACTCAAGCTTGGTGTATATGTATTATTGTTATGTCCATTCACTGGCTAAGGGAGCTAAAGAACATAGAGATGAAGTCTCTTGCACAAGGGTGCACAGGAAGTGGTGGATTCAGGATCTAAGTGGTTAGCCTGAGGCTTCACGTTCTCAGCCACTACACTATAGTGCCATTCCATCAAGGATAGCAAAGGCTTCAGACAGAGCAGTGCAGCCAGAGGAAAATAGTCCTGATGAGCCTACTCTGTATGTCAGGGGCTCCCCTGAAATAGCTTTTGGCTTCTACAGATAGAGGGATCTGCAAAAACACCTACAGCATGCCTTGATAAGGGACTATACACTCCCAGGACAGAGCCACCACTGGGCCTAGAACTAGGAATCACTTTGAATCTCTAGGAACAGAAACCTTTGGGCATGGAGGTAATACTTTTGCATGGATGGGTGTGGCAGGCAGACTCTTCAGACATAGGGAGACAGCATCTAGGGAGAGGAGAAAAGGGTGTGCCCAGTAAGAAGGACCCTAACTTCTTGATTACTGATGTTTAAAACCCATGACCATGCCTGCTATGGGGGTTGAAGTCAGGTGGCTCCCAAAGGTGCTGCGTCCTCAACTTGCAGAGGTGAGGTAGGCCCTGGTACTATGTGGCCAGACCTGTGACCACCTGGACCACCTGCGGTAGCTCCATTTCCCACTCTCCTAGCTCCTAGGTGGGATGGTGGGATAAGAGTCCTACCCAGGGGTTTTCTGAAAGAAGGCAGGCGTGGGTCAGAGAAGAAGTGGCTTCTGTATAATGCATTTGGTAGCAAGCAAAATTAGACTTTGAACTTCCTGACTCTGGGCATTGGATGGCTCTTTAGAGCCTATTTCTTTGTCTCAGAAATGGGGATAAAATTCATTGCTAACTGAGGGGGCTACTAATATAAAAAGTGAATACTGGCTGCTACAATACAATTCTACTCACTTTGTAAAGCAATTGTCTGATGTTAGAATCACACTAGATAGGCCATGTGGT
Organism: Pedetes capensis; assembly: GCA_007922755.1. NCBI lineage: Eukaryota > Metazoa > Chordata > Mammalia > Rodentia > Pedetidae > Pedetes > Pedetes capensis. The sequence goes on from VMDO01006370.1 coordinate 83,942, forward strand.
ACTACTTGGAGCTGATACTTGGATGCAATCTTGAATTTCCGTCTAACTCTAGAGGCTGCTAATTAGTGGCTAGCCAAAGAAAAATAGACAACAATGGATTGCCACCCTCATTCTTTATGGAACTCAGAATTGTGTTTGAAGTTCTGGATGAAGTCACTTAGAAGCATATGTTAACAGCCTTTCTTGCTTGCTAATCCAGGGAGCCACCAGTTAGATGTTCTTTAAAGGGTGGATGAAATGCCCAGAAAACAAGGAATGTTTCAGGATGGATAATGCAGGGTTACTTTATATACAGCCTTAAAGCAAAGCCAGCAGATTAAGGCTGAAGCCAGCATCCCTGACAAGGAATAACCCAATCAGCCAATCAGAAACCTGGCCTGACCAGTATCATGCTGACACCTGTTGGAACTGTGGCAAATCTTTGCCATCCCACAAAAAGCTTTGTCAGAGACGAGACCATCAGGAGCAGTGAATCAGGGCTAGTAAAATCACCATCTGAACACAACCCATAAACATGCTACTCAAACTTCCCTGAGCTGGTGAAAAAGCCCAAGCCCATTGGGGGGCATTTACACAAGAATGGATGGACAGACTTGTGCCACACTGGGGCCTGGCACTGCAACTCCACCAAGACAGACTGCACAAAGCAGGTACCTTCTGTCTAACAGCTGTGCTCTCCAGACCCACAGCATGGGGGAACCAGCACAGTGAATGCATTACAAACCTTGAGCACAGCTTCTCCTGGCCCTGGCTGTTGCATCCACCTCCCTGTCCCTCTGCTTTCCCAACGGCAGGGCATTCCTCCAGACTGGAAGGCCCACAAACACACCTTAGAGGAGAAAGAGGGAAAGGGGAGAGCCGCAGCCCATTAAGACTCCAGGGCTTGTTTACAAATTAGCAGAAGGGATTCAGCTGCCTCATCCTGCCTCAAAACTGCCACAGCTTCAATGCTGGTTAATATTCTGGGACTCCCCTCCCGGATTCTAAGTGTTTTGGAACTCTGAAGCCATAAGCTGCTTAGGATCTTAATTTTGCTTGGGAACCCTGCGTGATTCTCCTGATGGCCCGTTTTTGAAGAGCTTCCTACTGGGTTTTCCCAGAGACAAGCCCACATTTAAGACATCTCTACACTCTAACACAGAGCAGTAGATTGGAGTCCCGTGGATCTGGGGGTGAGGTCAGGGAGAAGAGAACCAGTATCCACAGATGGGATTAAACTAGTACAGTGAGTACTTTGGGGCCAGACATCCGAAGGCGTGGCGCCAGGACAGGAGGGCTGGGACTGCGGTGAGGTGACTCCTCCTACAGTTAAGTCCAAGTTTCCACAACCTAGAGAAGACTCAGGGTACCCAAATGTGGGTCCTGCCTTGCCATCACGGAATGGTGCACCGAAAGGGGCCTGGCGTCCGGTCCCTAGCGGGCCAAACTGCGGGCCTCTGGCCTCCTGGGAAGTGCGGGGGCAGAGGGGACGGGTTCGCGCGGAGGGTAACTCACGGAGGAGAAGTTGTGCGGGCCGCAGAGCTCGCCCCGGTACTTGCAAGAGAGCAGCATGTCCTCGAGCTGGTGGCCCAGGCGGTCCATGAAGGCAGCGCTGATGCCCTCGAAGTGGCGCGGCGGCAGGAAGAGGCGGAAGTCGGCCAGCTTGCGGAACCACTGGCGACGCGGCTCGTCGCCCCGCAGCAGCTCGCTGACCAGCGGGCGCGCCGTGCGGTTGGGCAGCAGCAGCCCGAGCCAGTGGCCGGCGTAGTAGAGGTCCCCCTTGGAGAGGCGCGGGAAGCGCAGCGGGTTGTTGTTGCACACCGTGACGGCGGGGAAGGGCAGCTGGCGGCTCCACTCGCGGTGCACCCGTGTGTGCGATGGGAAGCTGAGCCAGTAGAGCAGGCGGTTCGAGGACCAGGACAGCAGCAAGCCGAGGGACGTACAAAAAGCCAGCACCCAGAGCGCCCGCCGCTGGAAGGAGCCCCCCGCCGCCGTGCGCCCGGCGCACATGTGCCGCAGCCCGTGCAGTTTAGCACGGCTCAGAGACGGCCGCCCCCTGCGGGCGACCCCTGGCCCCTGCAGCGCCCGCTCACCACCCCTGCTACCCCCGGGCTGCCCGGCCGCCGCCACTGCCGCGGGCGCCGGCTGCTCGCGGGCCATGCGGAAGCGTCCCGGGCCGGTGAGCGCGGCCGCGGGCAGCCCGGCTCCGCCGCTCCGGCTCATTCATTCAGCCCGCGGCTGGCGGCAGCGGCGGCGGCCCCGGCCGGGCGGAGCCGCCATGGGAGTCCACAGCAGCAGTGGAAGCAGCAGCAGCTGCGCTCAGCCCGCACCAGGGAAGCGTGCGCCCGAAAGGAGCTCCGTTGGCGAGGCATACCCGCCCGGCGCCGCCGCCGCCGCCTCCGCGGGCGCCCGCCCGGGACCGAGCGCCGCCTCGGCCCGCCGCCCCTGGACCCGGACTCTCCCGAGCGCCTCCCAGGCTCTCCGGGCCCCTAGTCTTCCTGGATGCTGCCTGGCACCGGACACTACCTCTGGAGGGGCGCCTCTGGGAGCCGCCTTTCCAGTCCCTGGGTGCTGCGCCCGCCTCTCCTCGTCCTGGACCTCGGGGGACCCTGCGCTGAGTCCCCCCTGCCCCGCCTAACCCCAGCTTTTACGCTGGTCCTGGGAAAGGGGCCACTCGGCCACCATGCCTGCTTTGGACATCCCCAAGGACCCCACCAGCCTGGCCCGTAGCCCAGCGGTTCTGGGACACCAGAGAGAAGGCGCCAAGGAACGAGCGCCCCCAGAGGCGCACAGTGGCTCCTGGCGTGGCGGGTGGGGTGGGTGTGTACCGGCGTGAGTGGTCGCCCAGCGGCTGCCTCCTCTTTCCCTTCCCTCCAGGACCCTTCCTTGCCACTGCTCCCCGGGCGGCGCTCTGCCGAGATCCGCTAAGGCTTCCCCAAGTCCTGCGTCTGAGCCCTTCGAGGGGCCAGCTCTCTCCTGGGGCTGGGGGCTTCTCAGGGCGTCCTGCGGGAAGCCGCTCGCCGAGCCCCTTCAGGGCTTCTGACCAGAGACAACTGTCGCTTCTCCCCTCGGTTCGGCTCGGCTCCCTGGGGTGCCTCACGTCTCCAGAAAAGCCCGGCTTCGCAGTCTCCTGTATCTTCCTCGTGCCCCGGCAGCGCCGGGAGCTGGGAACTGCGGAGCCCCGGCAACACCTCCGGGGGTGACTCGGACTCGCTGCTCCGTGCGCCCTTCTTTCAAGACTCCAAGACCTTGGTGGCGGTGGCGTCGGCGTCGGCAGCAGCAGCGGCGGCTGCGCTCCTCTGGCGGTGGCCCGGCCCTCGTCGGGCCCCGGGCGAACTTGGGCAGCGGCCGCGCGAGGCTGGCGCGGCTGGCTCAGAGCACCTGCTCCTCAGCTCGCTGGCCCCACGGCTCGGGGAGGGCGGGGCGGCGGCGGCGGCGGCGGTGGCGGCGAGCGCTGTGCGCTCCTGGAGACGCGGTGCTGACGCGCCCGGCTCCTCCTTGCTGCATTTTAATTCCTGGCCACTGTGGCCGCTGCACACCGAGCGGGAAGCCTCTTGCTGGAGTTGGCAGTGGTGGCGGGGGGCCTGGGGGTGGGGGGGGGATGCACTACTCAGATGTGCTCGGTTGTACGGGCTTGTGGAGTAGTAGAAACATTGTGTTTACGTGCAGCCATGTGCAGATTGAGAGGGGACTCTTGAGTGTGTGAGATAGGCTAGGCAGAGAGGGGCTGCGCAGCATGGGCCTTTCAGTAAGGGTGTGAGGCGGCTGTCATGCAGTGCGTGCGGAGGGGGTGTGCGCTGTGTATGTGTGCGGAGGGGAGCTGGTTCAGGCCCCGGGTACCCTGGCACCTTCTGCTGTTCCACAGGACTTTACAGTTTTCAGCTTCTGGGCAGGCCCCTGAGGGCAGGGCTGGGATCTTGCTCCTGGGGCTGCCCATATTTCCCGAATTATTGGCTCACTGAGCCTACAGGGACAGGTAGCACTTTGAGCCTCATTCCTCTATTGGACGAAAGGGTTTCCAGACATTTCCCAGAGAAAACTGATGGGTGAGACAGTGGGAAGGGAGTCTGAGGGTGAAAAGGCACCCCAGTGGTCCTTTGGAGACAGCAGACTTGGGTGTGGAAAGGAACTTCTCCCAATTCTTGAGGATGAATCAGGGGTAGTTCGGCCCGATCTGTGAAATGAGCAGGTTGCAAGCAGGAGGGAAGTGATGCTGGGGCAGGCTTTCCCACTCCACTGAACCAGAGGGCATCCTTGAAGTGGGCAGATCACCTCCCCCCCACAGCAGGGCTCCAAAAAGCAAGACCCCTGAGCCCTTCATCTCCCACTCCTGAGCATCCCCACAGTCACATACATACAAACACACACCACATGCATGTACACAAGCGCACACTACACACACCATGCATTTGAACACACATGGTTGCACACATACATGATACAGATACACATGGCACACACAATACATATGTATACGAGCACCTGTGTACACACACACTACATAAATATACATCCTGCAAACACAATACACGTTACACTCTACATATACACACGTACGTACTATACAAATACACAAGACCATACATTACATACAACACGCATACACCAATGTACATACAACACACACTTATAATACACAAACATATATATGCTGTGTATACACATGTACGCAATGTGCATACACCTGGAGGCCCTTCTCATTTGCCTGGGGAAGAGCGGTTGCACCTGGGGAGTACTGACATTTGGCTTTGGGTTTGTCTTTCTGAGGAATCCTGTTGCTGACTTTGATGGGAAGTCCTAAGGATACCAGCAGTACTGGGCCCCTGACAAAGGCTCAGACTCCAGTGCTCCCAGCCTGACCCCAGGGCTCCATCCTGAGGAAGCCGGAGTGACCTGTTCTGGCCAAGGTGGGTGACCTCGTGGCCTCAATGCAGTTACTGCCAAAACAGCCAAGACAAGCCTGTGACCTCTTCCAGCATCCTCACTGTGGAGTGGCACACAGCTTCATTGTATAAAAAGCCTTTAGCGCATTTCACATTTCCGGTTTGTTCAGCTGTGAGTTTTCTCTCTCCTGGTCATTTCCCCCTTGAAATGTGTACATGCTGCTTTGGATTGACTGAGGGTCTTCTCTGCTGTGGGTTTTCCTGTTCATTCTTCAGATGGGCAGCTTGTTCGGGAAGAGGGGAACATCCTGCTTAATGTCTTGGCACCGAAATTAGAAAAAGGCACTGTGTGGATAGCGACCCAAAGCAGAGACTGGTGGCTGTTGTCATGACCACATACACAGATTGCTCATAAAGCTGCATGAAACACCCCGACCCTCTTCTCCTACTAACAGGCAAAGTTCTTCTCTTTCCTCTTTCCTCAAATCCCAGCTTAAGCATCGCCTCCTAGGTGGTGATTTCCAATGAACTTTGGTCCTTCTGTTCCTGTGATCCCAATGCAGTTTGTATTGATATCCCTGTAATTGTCCTTGTCATAGCACTTAGCAGTTGTGTATGTCCAGAACTTTCTTGTGAACTATGAGCCCTTTGAAGACAGGAAATACATCCCACTCATATTTGTGTTCTTACCACTTAGCTCAGTGTCTGGGTACATGGATGAGATACACTGATACAGGAGGAGAGGGCAAAGGCAGCAATATTTCTTGAACCAGTATTATATGCCAGGCACAGAGCTAGCACATATTTTGTCTTATTTTTCACTCCAACCCTGCAGGGAAGGAATTTTAGCCTTCTTGTTTACTGTTGTTGAATCAAAGTCTTAGAGGGCAGGATTTGAATCCAGTTCTAAGTCATTTCAAAGTCCAAGATTTCCTCTTTCTATCATACCTCTTTTAAAATTATTACTACTACTACTGGGAGAAGGACCTGGCAAGCCACTCCCAAAAATCAATCTGCCATTGAAAACCCTATGAACAGCAGAGAAGCATTGACAATAGTGTTTCCCCTGTTGTACAGAGGGTTGCTATGAGTAGGATACCGACTCGATGGCACCTAACATAACATAACATAACTACTACTACTATTACTACAAATAATAATAATAATAATAATAATAATAATAATAATAATAATAAATGTAGGCCTTCCTAAGTGCTAGGGTCCATTCTATGTGGCTTATACTAAAAACAAGTGCCATAAATGTTCTAATAAGTGTCATAAAAACCGGTGTCATAAATGTTTAATCCTCAAAATAAATGCTATTATTCTCCCTACTTCAAAGTGGAATAGCCTTTACCACAGAGAGGTTAAGTTATTCTCTGGAAACCATACAGCTACTAAGCAGGAGAGCAGACTTTGAACCCAGGTAGTTGGGCTCCATCCCTCGTGTTCTCAAATGATGCACAGATGAGGTTTCCCATTCTGGTGGACTCCCTTGGCTAGAACAAGAAATGACAAAGCAGTGTGTGAGCTGACCCACATAACCTTTCCAACAAAAAGTTAGAATTTAGCGTTGTGATTTGCCAATAACAAGATTTTAATAAAATTATCCTTTGCTTGTTTATCTCTCTTACATCTGCTGCTCCACACCTGGCACCTTGGCATTTTGTATTTTGTCGGTATGCAGTAGCAGAAAAGTCTTCTTGGCAGCCAGGCTATATTCTGGGGTGGGATCACTGCCACCAATTACAAGTTCTTTTCTCTCATGAAATGAAATTTTTTTTTTTCTGTAGAGGTCAGTTTAAGTCAATTTGTCTTTCTGTTATTATTGTTTTGAATTTTTTTTTTGGTGGGGGTGAGATAGGGTCTTACTATGTAGCCCAGGCTGAATTTGGACATGGGATCTTCCTGCCTCAGGCTTCCAAGTGCTGGGGTTAAAGGTGTGCACACCACACCTGGCAGTTTTCTGTTTTTATAATACAATTTGGGGAGCTGGCACTTTTGTTGGCTCGATCAGGCTTCAGTGAGTCTCCCATAGTTCCTGTTTATGCCCAGTCTCCACTATTTGAGGGGTTAGAATTGGACAGTATCAAAGTCCCTTAGCCCTGCTCTCTACCTACTATAGGAATCCCTTGAGTACATCTCTCAGTGACTGTGCTGGGGACTGATTCTTTCCTAGAATATAAGGCTTTCTTTAAAGCTTCTTCCTTTCATCAAGGTGAAACCTACCTTCTTGTGAGTTTCTCCTGGCTAATCCCTGGGGACCCATCCAATATAAGTTTGATCTTTCTTTTGCATGGGAACCCTTCAGATTTTTGTAGAACCAGTCTTCAGTGCTGAAGGGGATCTTGTAGGCTACCCACCTACCAAAATCTTCAAGCCAGTTTTGTTTTCTCCAGGCCAAATGTCCCTAGTCCCTTCAACCATTTCTCCCATAGATTCTGCTCTTGGGATGGGATTGTGAGGATAGTGCAGTCATCCAGTCCCACAGAGTGTGAACCTACTCACTCTTTACTCTAGCCTCGCTGTCTTTCTTCTAACAGTCATGGGCTCTTATTTGCATTCTTCTCCTTGGGATTTTGTGGAGGTGGTAGATGGCAAGATGGGTCAGCAATGATGGGTTCTGGGTGTCCCTGGCCAGGATGCTAAGTGGGCTTTCCTTTGGGATTATGGAGCTGACGGTGATGACAGCTAGCACTACTTTTCAGATTAGAACTCATGGACAGTTTGGGGTCTGGGGGCTTTTGTGCATCTACTTGTGAACTTAAATCTTTCTCTTTCTCTTTGTCTCTTTTCTTTGTTTCCATACTGTCCAGGGCTCTCTGTGACTCTGCCTCTTTTTCTTTCTCTCCTCCTCATTTCTCTTCTTCTTTCCTCTCCTTTCTATCACCAACCTCAGCCAGAAGCCTCATTACTCTCTCTGATATCTCTTTAGTCCATACTGTTGGTGGTCTCAGGGGCCCTGGAGGTGGCTGCAGTGACCTGAGCAAATGTCCAGTGGTCACGATGGAGGTTCCTGTGCTGGTGGGAAGAGAATGAGCAGGACTTCTCTGAGATCTCTACTCCTTGCACAGCATCTTCACACCTTTCCCCCTCTTCCTCGTGCCGACAGCCACTGCTGATGCTGCTACGCCTTTCTTTACAATGCGCTTCAGCATCTCTGCTGCCCACCCTCCCACGGCTTACTTGTACATACTCAGCCTCTACTGGCTTTTATTTTCTTCTGGGCTCTTCCTTACACTAACCAGATTTTTTTTTTCCCTTTTAGCCACTTCTCTTTGCTTTTCTTGAGTTCAGGCTTTCAGTCACCTCTCTTCTATCACCAACAGGTTCCAGGCTGAAGAAGTCAACTGAGAGCCCATGACCCATGGTAGAATGATCACAGGTTGGAAGGGCTGGGTCTGGGGAGAGGGATTTGTGGGTTCACACTACACAGGGCTGAAGGGAACTTGGCTGAAGCAGTGTGATCCCTGCCGAAGGCAGAATCCTGACAAGTAGGAGCTGGATATAAAACCTCATTTAATGTCTTCATTTCAAGGGTGGAGGGCAAGGCCCAGAAATGGAAGAGACTTGCTATAAACCACACAGATTGATACTGATGAAGGAAGAACCAGAATTCAGTTCCAACTTTCCAATGAACTCTCTGATGACCTTAAGACATGATTTTTCAAAAATCCATTTTGAGGGGCTGAGGATGTAGTTTAATGGTAGAGTGCTTGCCTAACATACACAGGGCCCTGGATTCTAATCTCCAGTACTGAGAGAAAAAAATCCATTTTAAAACCTGTAATATATTCATATAGTTCAAAAAGACAAAAGGGCTTCCAATAAAAAGCTCTCCCCCACCCCCAGCCACCCATTTTTCCTTCCTGAAGGCAACTGATGCCATCAATTTCTAGTATGCTCTTTTAGAGATACTTTATGAATAAACATATGCCCCCACCTCTTACAAAAAAGGTTGCATTCAGGGGATGGCATTGACTAGAGTAATTATATTTCATGTTCTTTACATCTTTTTCCCCCATATTTTCAGTGATTTTATGGTTGCCTTCCTCTGGCACCTTATTTCAACTTCCATTATTTTCCTTAACTTCTCATTTCACATTATCCTGCTCTCCCATCCAAGAAGGACAGTGAGTTCTATGACAAGGCAGTACACAGAGCTTGCCATTTCATTATCAGATTTTCCCTTGACTCTTTGCTAGATACACTAATGGATATGAGCTCTCAAACAGCAGGATAGGCAAGATATTTGTTTGCCTCTAAAGTATGTTATATGATGCATTGGCATAGAATTTAATTTTCTGGTCACATTTTCCTTTGGCTAATTATAACACACGTTTGCGCGCGCGCGCACACACACACACACACACACACACTCATACTCACACAATTATGTGCCTGTGCATATAGCTCTTGTTGGTCAAGGAAGGTGTTCCAAACATGCACTGGTTGGTAGAGAAAGTTAATGTGGGATCCAGAAGTTTTTATAACCAGCAACACAGAGTGGAGAAAATATACCGTGGAAAGCACCAGAAGGTGTCAGGGGTGAATGTGATCTTGATGAGTATGTGATTGAACTTAGAAGAGGAAGCTGATGTACAGAGTAGTGACTTGCTCCTATTTTCTGAGAAATTGATCTGATAGTGATGATGATGACAATATTGGAAAGTTGATATGGATTGAGCACTATGGGTTAGATACTGTGCTCAATGAACATGAATTAAGTCATTTAATTCTCCCAGAAACCTATGCACTATCTACCATCCTTGCAGCTTTCTTATACAGGAGGAAACTGAGGCAGAGACTGGATAGGCAACTTATCCAGTTAGTGGCTGGGATACAAACCCAAGTAGTTTGGCTGTAGTGTAAGTATAAGGTCTAATTAAGTGGGTTGTAATTAGCTGAAAGTAATGACTCTAGTGAATGTTTATTTTTTTATGCCAGTACTGGGGGTGCTGAACTCAGGGCCTCATGCATATTTTGTAAGTGCTCTACCACTGAGCTGCACCCCCAGCCCCTTTTTAATTTTTTATATTGAGACAGAGTCTTGTTAAGTTGTGCAAGCTGCCTCTGGCCTCGAACTCATGATCTTCCTGCCTCCACATTGCCTTACACATCTCTGGGATTATAGCCATGTAATAGATATTTATTGAGAATGTTGGGCATCATCACTGGCACTGGGAATAAAATATCTGCTCAGATGTGGTGTCCCCGCCTTAACTTTTATTCTAATGGAGGACATGGGTAAGAGAATAGTAAACAGTAATATTAATTATTAATGGTTAATTCTAGTAAATATTGGTGACTGTTCTGCCAGACATGAGCACGGTGTGTTAGAGGGTCCAGGGAGGGGGCACCTCCTTTGATTGCTCTGAGAGCTGTGGCTCTATACTTTCTCTGTCTTCCACTTAATTTTTCCATTCATTTCTATTTTCTCATCCCAACTCATGGAAGCATGTGGCTTCTGCCCACAACAGTCACACTTTGAGCCAAGACCAGAGAAGGGGAAAGGCAACACCAGAATGGCCACATGCTGAGCATGCGTGGATCTTCTTTGTCCAGAACATCCACATTCACAAGGTCCAAATCTTCCTTCTGACATGGGCTTTTGAGCTCCTGATGATATCTTCTTGACCTATGACATCTGGTTTCTAAGTTCAGGACATCTCCATAACCAGTCTGTCTCCTTCCCCAGTATCCCTTGCCTAGCATTACTTTATTCTGTGTGTAGACTTACATAACTGAGTCTTGATTATAACCTTGGTTATGACCAAAAAGTTAGCAGAGAAATGGAGCCTTGTGCACTTTCCTACCCAGTTTGTGCTCCCGTACACACAACAAAACTCTTGTTAAAATAGTTAAACATAATAACCCTCTCCAGCAGTAACCACCCACTCATATACTGAAAAGGCGTGCAGTTAAAACAGGATTTAATGAAATATAAAACCCCAGGTACAATTAGGCCTTTTATTCACCATTTTGTGACTATCCCCTTATTCTTTTCAATCACGACGATCTTACCCTGGCTATCTCCTCTGCTTTGGGGAGCACTAACTCACCAGTCTCGAATCTGTCTTGTAGACAGACCCTCTGCTGGGACTCAGAGATTTAAGGCCAGGTTGATTTGTCAAAAGCTCTATGCAGGTCGCGTTTGCTCCTGGCCACAGCTTTCCTGTGTCTCAGCCACCAGCAGTCAGTTTACTCGCTTTCCTTTATAAAAGGCCTGGCGAGCCACTGCCTCAGGGTTCTCTGCTCCTAGTTTATCTTCCCTCTCCACCCACGGGAGGGGTATAGCGGAAGGGGGATTTAATATATTCTTCTGCAGTGGTGTGGACTCATGTGATTATCCAAACAGAAGAAAGGGGGAGAAGGGAAGGGAAGGGAGGAGCCAGAAAGGAGGGGAGAGGAGGAAAATAACAGAGTACTGACCAGGTACTGTTATGAGCGCCACCTAATGAGGCCTCACAACAGCTCCTTTAGGTGGGTAATATTGTCCCTATTTTATGGATGAGGGCTGGGATTTAGCTCAGTTGGTAGAGCACCGCTCTGCATTCTCTGTGGTCCTGAGTTCGATTCCCAGCCCCTCAAAAATGGGAGAAGGACATGGCAACCCACTCCCAAGGCAATTCCGAAACAATCTGCCATTGAAAACCCTGTGAGGGTTGCTATGAGTCGGACACGACTCGACAGCACCTAACAACAACAACAACTTTATGGATGAAGATGTGGAAGTTTCTCTCTCCAATTGTATTCTCTCTGTTGCTGGTTTAAACCTAGGTTGGACCATACTGGCCATATTCATATAACACATTTATTCACTGGGCACGTACTAGGGTCAGGCATGGAGTCAAGGCTCATTTTCCAGGTGGAGAAAATGAAGCCCAGAGAGGTGACATTATTTGCAAAGGGCCTCACAGTGAGCCAAGCAGGTGGCAGAGCCCAGGATTCCAACCTATGTCTGATTCCACTGTGTAGGTAATTACTAGCAAAGCAGAAACCCAGGAGTTTAGAAAGAGAAAGGACAAAGTGGGTGGCAGCATAATTCAGAATTTTGGAAAAACTCTTGGAGGTTGGGGTGTGGAGGGGGTAAAGTGAAAGTGCAATTTGCGAAAAGCTGAGTTTTGAGGATCTGCTACGGATGTGGGCGCTACAGTCTTCCCAGCTTTGGAGTGATGGGCAGGACAGAATTCAAACTAAATAAGGAAGAGGGTGAGGCAAGTGCCCAAGGGAGCAAGTGCTAGGCTGGACTCAGGAAGAGAGGAAGCCTCACAAAGTTTGTCTTCCCTTGGCATCCAGGTAACATTACACACTGAGAGCCACCATATGGTCACAAGGCAGGAACTCGGCTTACAAGCCACGGGCTTCACCCCAGCCTCTTAGTCTCTCTTCCTTAACCCTTCTTCCTCTTTTCTTTTTTTCCTTTTTTTTCTTCCCTTCCTTCCCTTCGTCCCTTTAAATTTTTCTCTTCCTCTTGCCGTTCTGTGTTTCCTTCCTTCCCTCCACCCTGCTTTCCCTTTTCTAATCAATACTTCCTTAGACTGACTGTGCTTCTGTTTGCTCATTCAATATTTCTCAACAGCCTACAGTGCTAACACATCACATTAGATTCAAACAGTTTTCTGAAAATTCTTAGTCCTAAAGACAAGTTCATAAGCTTGGTGAGTCATGAGAGTTATGAAGCAGCTCATACCCTTTGAAGTGGCAATTCTACGCCCTAGAAGTTTCCCTGAGGAAATAACCCAAAAGTAAGAAGAGGCTTTTCATACTTGAAAACAAACAAATAACAAATTAAAGACAGTTCACATACTCAACCATAGGGCGGTGATCAGGTAAATGGCGGTGATATTATATCATTGGGAAATTATGCCATTTTTATAAGAGACCATGATGAAGATGCTAATGTTTTGCCATTAGATGTGAAAAGGACTGAGTAAAATAGAGCTGAAACCAAAGAGCACATTGACCCTGACCACAATTTTAGTAAGTAACATCTCTTTGGACCTGAATAATAGTCAGAAGTGGACATGAGTTATAGTCTTTGGACATGAATAATAGTCTTTGGACATGAATAATAGTCAGAAGTGGGTTCCTTTGGTAAGGTTATTTAGATTTTGAGCAAACAAACAAAGCTCAATCAAGCCTACCAGGTCTGGGCTTGGGGAGGCACACTGGAATCAGAGAAGATTTCTGTCCCTATGAAGTGGCATCACTGGCATTTTGGGCCGCAGCACCCCTGACATTTTGGCTAACCCAACTATTGTCCCCAGCCCAGCATTGCTCACCAACCAGTAGAAGTGAACACAGATGCTGCCCTGATGTGCTGACTACACTCCCCCTGACCTGGGTGTGTTCCAGCATGCTTCCTGGCTTTGGCTCCTGGACCCGCCTTCATTATCAGGATCTACTAGGACCTCCATCTGTCTCAATCCCTTTTAAACACAAACTCCGGCAGTAAGTCCCACAGCAGAGACTCTGTGGCCGTAATATAAACCTATCCAGGTGCTGATCTCTCCCCAGTAAGGGGGAGGTATTTGGGTGAGAATGATCTCTGAGTTGGTGTTTTTCTTGTGTCCTTTCTGTGTGCTGTGTCTCTGTCATTTGTTTCCAGTATTTCCCTGGAGACCTAACTGACTGGTAAATGAAATCTTGGCTGGATGACTTGATGTGGTATCCTTGGCCCTGGCTGAACCTCAACCAACCTGAAGGAATGAGCATTTTCTCCAGCTATAACCACACTTCTGTGTGTAACTATGATTTGAAATCCCTTTGGCCTTAGTACTCAGAATGTTCTATCCTGTTTAGAGGCACTGCATGGAGATAAGGAAAATTACCATGAGAGTAGTCAACAGCTATGCCATAAAATCCATAATAGTAATAATGATGTTGTTTTTATTGTTAGGTGTCATCAAGCTGGGTCTGACTTATATCAACATATCATACAATAGAATGAAACTCCTTAACATCGTGCCGTGCACACAATCCTTTTCATGTTAATCCCATTGTTGCAGCCACTGTGTCAATCCATCTAGTTGAAGGTCTTCCTTTTCTTGATCAGCCATTCTCCCAAACATGATGTTCTTCTCCAGGGATTGGTCCCTCTTGACAAAATGTCCAAAATATGTAAGACACTGTAGTCATCTTTACTTCCAAGGAGCACTCTGGTTACACTTCTTCTAGGATGGATCTTTTGGTTGTTTTGACAGTTCATGGTATATTTAGTATTTGTCTCCAGCACCATAATTCAAAAGCGCCAGTTCTCCTGTTTCCCTTATTCAATGTCCAGCTTTCATAACCATATGATGCGACTCAAAATACCACAGCATGAGTCAAGTGCACCTTTGTCTTCAATGTGACATATTTACTTTTCAACACTTTAAAGAGGTCTTTTGCAAAAATTTTTCACAACACGATGCATCATTTGATTTCTTAACAGCTGTTTCCATGGGTGTTGACTGTAGACCCAAGTAAAACAAAATCAGCTGTAATTAACAGAGGATAGTGGTGTGGCACCTGCAGCCATAGCCCTGTGGCATCTGATCCCATCAGATCTTGGAAGCTAAGCAGGATGGGGCCTGGTTAGCACTTGGATGGGAGACTGCCTGGGAACACCAGGTGCTATAGGCTTGGGAGACGGACCCAGCAACCCACTCCTGAAAATCAATTTGCCATTGAAAACCCTATGAACAGCAGAGAAGCACTGATAATAGTGTTTCGCCTGTTGTACTCAGGGTCACTTTGAGTCGGATACTGACTCGATGGCACCTAACAACAACAACAGTGGTGTGGCAGGCCTGGTGCTATGAACTTTGAAGGCATTAGCTTATTTAATTCCCACAGTAACTCTGAAGAAGTAGGTGTTATTATTTCTCTTTGTATCAAGCAGGAATCTGAGCCTGAGAGATATAAAGTGATTCCTCTAATGTCATACTGAGGTTTTGCTGATGTTAAATCCTCTTCAATCCTTGCATTACATGCTACACCCTCCTAGAGAGTAAAGTTACCATAGCATTACTTAAGTCTGAGGAACCTTCTGTCTTTTCCTGATGCCTACTTACTCTTTTTAAGATGTACAATCCTGATAACACACTTGTTTATTTGTTTTCAGGGCCTCAACAGACAAGAAATGATACATATTATGAAAAGAAAAAGGTAGACTTGAGATTCCCAAGTCCTGGTAGCCTGAATGTATAGCCAAAGCTTGACAACAAAGAAGACAAAGCAGATGAAAGGACTAAAAATAGATGCCATTTCATGTTGGGCAAATTCTACATATTTCTGATAGTACTGAATCTTTTAGCCCCAAACAACAGTTGGCACTCACAATAATAACCTTGAGCCATTAAGATTATATTTATCCTGTATAATCCCTATGGGGATGTAGAAAAGGGTGGCATATATGGCAGAAAGAGTTTCAGCCACATGGTTGCATTTAAAAAAGAAAAAGGTATGGTGTTTAAAGGACTAAATAAAGCCTTAACTTTTAGAAACATTGGCTGTTCAGAAAAATGGCATTTCTTTGTGGAAGAGAGTCTGAATAACAAAGCTTTCACTCTCTCATTGGCTCATTGTTTCAGCCATCAACATGGAGCAAAGTTTCCCCATAGTCGTATTTTTGATGGCTAAACAGTTATTCAATGCATCCCTTAACGTTCAGAACTGGTTACATGGCTGTCAGTTGGGCTGTGCTGTGGGTGTTTAGTCATTCTACAATAAGGAGTTTTGTGATATTTAAACGTTTCTATCTCTTCTCTCTTTCTTAAATGAAAAACAATGTCAGACCAATTTCACCACATTTTCCCCTGCAGGAAGAAACAATAAAGAAGAAATGGAATTCTATTTGAGAAAACAGTTCTACCATTCATGTCGCCACCAGAAATATGTTAGGGTTTTGTTCTGAAGGATGTGGAAATCCTGCACAGTAAGTGACAGCAGAATTCAGACAAACAGAGGGTGTCAGACTCAGAAGATCTCAATAAATGCAGCTTGTCTATTGGCTTCCTGCATGCAGACTTCCCTTGCAGAATGAGTTTCTGTTGTTGTTTGGTTTAGTTTGTTTCCTCCTCCTCTTCCTCCTCCTTCACTTCTTCTTCCTCCTCCTCCTCTTCCTCCTCCTTCTTTTTTGGTTTCTCCTTTTACATACCCACTCATTGATTGATAGAGAGAAATGGGAGGTGTCTAAACTGCTTGGTGAAGTATTGACAACATAGTCTTGGAAACTTGGAATTGGAATTTTACCCATGGGAAGAGGTATTTTGGTCATGAGTTCTAAGTCCTTTTTATGTCTAGAAACCTTGGATCAATTCTCAGCTAAGCCTTTACCCCCCGACCACGTTCTGCCTCCTAAATTCTTCTCCAGCCCATACCTGTGATCAGTTCTCACTGCCACACCTGAGCTCTTATCACACCCTGTTCTAGCTCTCAGTAGGGCTCCTTCCTTTGGTTTCTCTCCTCTCCCATCCATTCCCCACTCCGCCACTCTGATTATGGCACATCCTTTGCTTGAAACTCTTTGACGGCTCATCAGATGCCTTACTATGGAGCTTCACAACCTGCATGTCATTTCACACAATGGGTTTCAGGGAGTGTAGACAATGATCTTCACAGCTTTGGGATGACAAGGCAGGCTTGGGGCATTAGGATCCCCAGGGACTGCTCAAAACTGCAGCTTTGCTCATTTGCCCCAGTGCACTCTGTATATATCATCTTCTTTCTACTTAAACAAATTCCAGGAAGTCCTGGGAGAATATAACTGATAAGACCCTTTTCATGCTGGCCCCAATTACCCAACTAGCCTGCCATGCAACTTCCTACCTCACAAATTCCTTGCCCTTGGCTTAGATAGAAGCCTCTTCCTTTCCCAGAATAAATCTCTACTGCATTTTTGAAACATTATGATGTTGAACTTGAGACCCTGAGGCACATTCTTTCTTTACTGAATGTCTACTTAATATTGAGACCCTGCTCAATAGTCCCTCCTTTAAAACTCTCCCTTGTTTCTGCAAGAGGAATTAATCACTCTCTCCTCTCTGCTCCACTGCAAGCCAGTCCAAGGAACTTGAACAAGTTCCTGAGACTCTCTGAGTCTTAATTTCCTCATTTGAAAAATGGAGATAATAATACTTGCCTTGCAGGGTTAGCATAAGGATTAAATAAAATAACATATGTAAAACACTAAGCACAGAGCTTGGCATATAGTAAGAACTAAGTATATCTTTGTTGAATAATAAATGGTGGTGGTTATTATTAACTATCAAATTTTTGCCAGTGTGCTTATCCCAAATTGTGCAATGGTTGTGAACTTTTATTTTTAAGATTTTCCTAGTCATCTCAGCCCAACAGACTCTTCTCTTCTGGGATGTCAGCTCCACAAACAAGGGATTCTCAGTTTGTCCACT
>VMDO01006371.1:0-101100 GCA_007922755.1 Pedetes capensis
ATGTAGTCAGGAGAGATCAATCCCTGGAGAAGGACATCATGTTTGGGAGAGTGGCAGGTCAACGCAAAAGAGGAAAACCCTCCACCAGATGGATTGACACAGTGTCTGCAACAATGGGCTTAAACATAAATAAGATGGTTTGCCTGGCACAGAATCGGCAAGTGTTTCGATCTGCTGTACATAGGGTCGCTATGAGTCGAACTCGACTCGACGGCACCTAACAGCAGCAACATATTTCATTGTGCTCTAGAAATTCCCCAACTTTCATTTGGTTACTCCATCCCTTGCATGAGCACATTGAGAACTATTTGATTACTTCCCATGTTGCATTTTAAATATTCCATCGTGGTGATAAGGTCTAGAATTTTGCTATTACATTTTTCTTTTACTTAGCAATGGGCTACACACACAGACACAGACACACACAGACACACAAACACACACACACACACAGACATACACACAGAGACAGAGGGAGAGACAGAGAGGCAGAGAGAGATGATAGAGAGTTGTTCATCTTCCTGAATTTAATATCAGATGACCAGAAAGTTTTCAGAGTGCATGAATTCATGTGCTGTTCTTTCTACTTTTTCTATCTTGCTTTTAGCACACTTAAATTTGACCTGATCCTTGCTTAGCCTACTGCTCAACAAATCCTGCCGAACAAAAGAAAGTATATTCAATTCCCCTGCATCTGTGTTGTTGCCTGGCAGTTTGATCTATGTAGGTTTCTGCTTCTTCCTTAGGGTTCTTCTAACAAACTAGCTTGGAGTCACTGACCTAGGTTTCCATGTTGTGACCATTTCCTCTTCCAACTCATTGATAAATATTTTTCTGTAGGGGCCAGAGGGCCTCATTGCCAATGCCGAGAAGGCCCAACCATTATCACTCAGCAAACGGTCTGGACTCTTGTTTATGAGCTGTCTGAGCTTACCAGAGAGGTCATGACTTTAAAAATGTTTTCCCTACTCTGAACAGTAGGTAGAGTCAATCCAGTCATTGGCACCGAGGGCCAGCGGGTGGAGGCGCACGGGCAGTTCTGTGTCTTTGAAGCAGAGTTTTCCTGGAGCCCGGGGGCAAGGCTCCTACATGCCCATCCTGGGCTGGTGGGTGTGCTCTGATGGGGCCACTGTGTGCAGGGATGGGGAGGAGGCTCCCTGGTTTCAGGAGACAGAGACTGCTCTCACCACCCTGATGAGGGATGCAAGGATATTTGCCGCTGGTGAGCTGTTTGTAATTAACATGTGCTTTGTGGTTTTAATCTTTCTTTAATCTGTTAAGCTATAAAAATTTACAGCGCAATTTTAGAATTAAAAAAAAAAAAGCTAAATTTCACAGCTCAGTCCTTAAAGATAACCTGTTTCTCAGAATAAAAACTGCAAGGAGACTGTCCACAGAGGCGCTTCCTCCACTGTCCCCATTACCTTTTCTTGGTGGCCTTGTTTTGTCCCCTATCCAGAAGGCACTGGAAACAGAACCATCTCTCAAAAGAAAATAAACAATACAGTACTTGCCATATAAAACGAAGGAAGGAAAAGAACATCTTAGGTAAATACCAGACTACTTATTTTATGATTTTTAAATGTCATTTTTGCTCCAATATTGACTTTTTTATGGAGGATGAATTATAGATCTGCAGTGCTGGGGAGGCTGGGTTTCCTTTCTTTGACACAGCTGGCCAAGTTAAGAATTGAAGTCATGGTAATTAGTTACAAGTTTCTTAGCACTGCAGACCAGACCACTGAGAAAACTGCCAGGTGAGCCCTCTGGGGAAGACAATACACCCGGGAAAGAACCAGAACGGGCAACAAAGAAGCACAAAACAATATCCCAATCTTGTTGCTACAAACAGATGTTGCCTCGGGCACTCACTTGCAAGAACGAAATACAATACAATGGCTCATTTGTCTGACCAGGCTTCTCTCTCTAAGAATTGGTTTTCAGGCAAATTATTTCAGGCTTGCACGGGCTGGTAAAAGGTGGTGGAATTGGAGGCTCTGGTCGTCCTTAGCGACCTAAGGTCTTAGAAATGATGCTGTGAGAAGTGAAAGGGCTTGAGCAGGGTTCAGGGGAACACTGGGAGCCAGAAACCAGATCGCAAGGAAGGAGGGGGTGGCCAGACTTCCAAGAAAAGTCTTCAAGAAGCTGCGATTCCTGGAGGGAGGTCATAGCAGGTTAAGGGGGAAAGAAAGAGAAAACTGAGTATCACCTTTGCCCTTGACTAGGATTTTCATTGTTTGCTCAGTGTCTACACAGACAGAGAAATGGAGACTTAAAGAGACGTAGATTGAATTAGGTAAATTCAATTTACACTGACAAAAAGAAGTTAATTCAGACCAAAGGGATTAGGATGGGGGGCGGGTTCAGGAAGTCCTTTTATTTTGTTTGGGAAAGTTTTTTTCTCTTTGTTTTTCTTTTTCTTTTTCTTTTTCTTTTTTTCAAATTGAGTTATATGAATTAACTTGCTCTGTTTTCTAGTTTGCTTATATAGGCATGTAAGTCTACAATACTTTTATGATTTATTTTGCCAAAAAACATATTGTCCTATTACAAGTTAAAGACAGCTAGGTGTCTTGGCTCATGCCTATAATCCTGGTGACTCAGGATGTGGAGGCAGGAGCATCCTGAGTTCTAGGCCAGAGGCAGCCCGAGCAATTTAGTGAGATCCCATCTCAAAAGAAAAAATAAAATAAAGAGGGAACTAAGGGTGTGGCTTAGTGGTAGAGCACTTGTTTAGCATGTGCCAGGCCCTGAGTTCAACTCCTTTAGTATTAGAAGAAGAAGTAGAAGGAGGAGGAGGAGGAAGAGGAGCAGCAGGAACAGGAGGAACACAGGAGGGGAGAGGGCAGGAGGGAGGAGGAAGAAGAGGGAGAAGAAAAGAAAATTAATGGTAAATCCTACTACAACTTATCATTACTTAAATTTTGAATTTGTTCTTCATTTACCTTCCTTAATCCCACTCCTTCTTTAACAACAAGCTATTTTAGAGGACAAATAAAATTGTCCTATTGAGAGCAGCTATCACTTATTGACAACTAATGTGTACCTGGCACTACATTTGTAGCAGTAATACTAGCTAATGCTTATATAGCACATCTATACACACATGTGCAAGTAACAAATTTACACATGTCTATACATGCTTATTTTAAGAAGTTTCTATCTGTTGTATCATTGGGTCCACAGCAACCCTATAATATAGGTATTATTATTACCTTCTCTTTTCAGATGATAAAAACATGGCCCAGTGAATTAATTAATTAATTAATTAATTAATGTGGAAGTTGGGGGTTGAACTCAGAGCCTTGCACATACTTTGCAAGTGCTCTACCACTGAGCTACACCTCCAGTCCATTTCTAAATTTTTTATTTTGAGTCAGGGTCTCGCTAAGTTACATAGGCTGCCTGTGGCCTTGAATTCTTAATCCTCCTGCCTTTTCCTCCTGAGTCACTGGGATTGCAGAAGTGGGCCACTGTTACCAGAGACTCAGTGAGTTTGAATGACTTGTCCCAAAGTTACTCAGGGCGTGAGTTGGGACCAGTATTTAGGGCAGACTGTGGTTTCAGAGTCTGGACTCCAATCAGTAACACTCATTTCATTTCATGCTAATTTCATGCCCTTTGGGGTAGGTAGGCAGTATTGTCATGGTTCCCATTTTATCTATAAAGGGACTGAGATTCCGAGATTAAATAATTTGCCTAAAATTGCCAAGTGGGTAGGAGAGCCAGGACTCAAATTCAAGCCTGTTGAAATCCCACCTTACCTAGGAGGGAGCTCTAGCTGGAATGCTTTAGCCCTGTGCTTTTGGAACTTTAATGTACACATGAATTGCCTGGGGATCTTGTCAAATATGGGTTCTGATTCCAAAGGCCTAGAGTGGAGCCCAAGATTATGCATTTCCAACAAACTCTCATGCTCCAGCCTGAGCCCTGAAATTATTGATAGGCTGTTGTCCTGTCAGCTGTGCCGCTTCCCTACAAAAGTTAAAGCCTGTGTGCTGATAACCATGTACTCCCAGCTGCCCACCATCAAGCTATGTCATATTCCCAACCGCCAAGGTGGGGTGGCCTCCATCCTGGCTGCCACAGTGCTGTGATGCCTGTCATGGTGCATCCAATGGCATGAGAACACTCCAGGTGACCTTGGGCTCATTACAATCTCATTACAGTGATTAAAAACACACCCACCACTACAGATCTCAGATCCTGACATTCTCATATTCAGAAAGAAAAAGAAGTGGCACCTTGATCCCTGGAAATCTCCTCCCTTCTAAGTACAGAGCTCTGATCAGAACATGCATACCACACCTCCTGAAAACGGAGCCCTAGCAAAAACCCAGGCCCCAGGTCTGCTGGGAGAAGGTACCTTTAGAGTGCAACCCCTTCTCCATCCACTGGATATTGGATGACATTCTCTGACTGTTCCCTGAACTGTTTGGTTCTTTGCAAATTGTAACTGAGTAGGAAAAGAACCTGCAGATTTGGTAACACCAACACAGATGTTGCTGGACCACAGAGCATGCTCTGCTAAGGAAGGCTTTAGGGGTCAGTACCATGAAAAAGACGGTGTTTCTGGGTTATTTCTCCACCCCTGCCAGAAAGGGTGTCTTTGGAAGTGGTTCAGTAGCCTGAAGGTGGCAAATTTAGGTTGAAATTCTGCAATTTAGAATAAAGTCCTGTTTTCTTTCCGGTAATAATATATCATTGTTGTTAGGTGTCGTTGAGCCTGGTCCGACTCATAGCAACCCTCATAGGGTTTTCAATGGCTGATTATTTAAAAGTCAGGTAGTTTCTTTTACAAGTATAATCACTTATGCTCTATTTTAATTTACTCAGACCCATATCACATTCATCCTAAATGTCATCACTTTCTCCATAAAATATCTCTTTAAACTTCTTTTATGCACTTTTTCTCTTGATTTGCATTTATGTCCTTATGTTCTGATCTACCTAATAAACTCAAATTGATCATCAACCAAAAATATATAAGATATCGAGTTTAATAACTGCATTCAGATGGCTTCTTAATCATCTACTTTTAGAACAAAATATGCAGTATTTTAGAACTAAATATGGAATCACATTTTGCCTATTTCTTATCAAGCATATCTTCCATTGAAATCACTATCTTAAATTTCTTACAGTATTCTTACATTCCACCTTTGCTGCCTTTCTTTTCTTTTCTCTTTAAACAACATAACTAGATTCTGAACCTCAAGTCTATATGTCAACTGTGGCTTACTCAACCCCTGAGACAGCAATAATACAATATCCTGGTATTCATGATTTATGCCAAGCCCCCTAATCAGCCTCGTTTCTACTGCCAACTGAGCTGAAAATTGAAATGCTGGCTCTGTCTGTGGACCCAGACTCTGTTCTTCCATTGTGTTAACTAATTCATTACTAACCTTAGCTTGAGTGTTTTGCTTATCCAAAAGCACCTCATATTGAAGAGTTTAAATTTCACGTACAGTCTTTCTTTCTTTCCCTCCTTGATCAAACTTATTCGGTGTAGCAATGCTTTCCCTCTAGATACTAATTTTCTCCCCCATTTCATGGCATCCTCAAACAAAGCTCACAGGCACACTGCAATCCTTCATTAACCGAAAACATGCAAAGTGTACAAGTCCTTCCAATGGAAAATGCAGTGCAAAAGCCAAACGAGGTAAATTGCATTACTTGACCCACCCTGGGACAGTTTAAAGAGTGTTACATATTATCATACTGCCAAGTCTCAGGATGATGGGAAGATTCCCATCATAGCTCAAAGCAGTTATTGAAGGAAGGGGGTTACCCCTGCCCAACACAGATGTGGTCTTGCTGATAACCACTGGTGGCTCTATGTGAGGAAGTACTCAAAAACATTGTTCTGTAGGAGGCAGGGTGACATAACAGGTCAATCAGGGTCACTGTGACTAGGCGCCCCCCCTTAACAAGTAGTAAGTTAATGCCTTCATGATATTTGTTCATAGCCACTTATTTCATTTTGTGTTTATATCCCGTATATATATGTAACTGTTGGTATTTGGAATGATTACTCTTGCTATGCTGTGTGCTTCCCTTTATTCTGTCTCCTAGAAATCCAGCCTCACCATAATTTACCTCTCCAGTCTTAATAGGTTAGAATTATAGTCATTCTATGGAGTTTCTTCTGGATATACGTACAGAGATGGAGCAACAGAATTTTAAGACAATTGCAGACAAAGGCACAGGTATTTCACCTCTCTTAAAGTACAGTAGTCCCTCCTTATTCATGTCTTTGCTTCCACAGTTTCAGTTACCCCAGTCAACAGTGGGCCAAAAATACCATATGAAATATTTCAGAAATAAACACAATTTCTAATTTTAAAGTTTCCCATTGTTCTGTGTAGCATGATGAAATCTCATGGTGTTCTTCTCTGACTTACCTGGGATGGGAATTGTCAGTTTGTCCAGAGTATTCATGCTGTATATACTACCTGCCCATTAGTTAATCTTTGTTATTATATTGACTATCATGGTATTATAGTGCTTGTGTTCAAGTAAACCTGATTCAACTTATTAATGGCCCCTAAGTACAAGAGCAGTGATGTGAAGGAGGCACTAAGTCACAAAACATGGAAGGATAGATTAACTTTGGTACTATACAGGACACATAGGAAAATACATAGCATACATAGGGTTCTGTACTATCCATGGTTTGAGGCATCCACTGGGGATCTTGGAATGTGTCTGCCACAGATAAGGGGGCACCTACTGTACTAAGGGGGCTGAGATTTAGCTCAGTTGATAGAGCACCGCTCTGCAGTCTCTGAGATCCTGAGTTTGATTCCCAGCACCGCAAAAATGGGAGAAGGATGTGGCAATCCACTTCCAAGGCAATCCCAAAACAATCAACCACTGACAACCCTATAAGGGTCGCTATGAGTAGGACATGACTTGATGGCACCTAACAACAACAACTGTACTGGGAAAAGCATTCCAGGGATAACTTTGAGTCACCCTGTGCCTATCCACTGACTTCTACCTCCCATAGCTGTAATGTTGTTAGTTCTTGACACAGCTTTTCCCCTGGACTTTCAGACCACCTTAAGTACAGTTCTGCCCTTTACTGGGACCTCTCAAAAGTAATTTCCCACCCACGCTCAAGGTGGCTAACTTCAATGGACTATAGGGCAAATGTGATCATGTAGACTTCTTAAATGTTCATGCTCCCAGACTTTTGCCTCAGTAATCATCATATGGGGGAATGATGAGCAACTTGTTAGTTATTTTAAAAATTGAAGGCACTCTCAAAACTTTAGGACTGAAGGGAATTCTACAATATCAATTCATCTACATTTGTTGTTGTTGTTAGGTGCTGTCGAGTCAGTGTCTGACTCATACTGACCCTCTGTACAATAGGCAATACAGTATTGTTAGTGCTTCCCTGCTATTCATAGGGTTTTCAATGGCTGATTGTGTTTTTGGGAGTGGGTTGGTGGGTCCTTCTCCCAAGCCTAGGGCACCTGGTGTTCCCAGGCAGTCTCTCACTGAAGGCTAAGCAGGCCCGACCCTGCTTAGCTTCTGAGATCTGACAGGATTGGACGCCACAGTGGTATGGCTGCAGGCGTCACCCAACTTATTAAGTGGTGTGGCCCATGGTAAGACTAATTTTATTTGGACGCTTCGTGCCTGCAGGAGTTGTCTGAATGACCACCAGCATTGCCCTTCAACCCTCTTTGTAACTAATTCACACCATTGTTCAGCACTTCTGCATATTTAAATCTCAGAAAGGATTCCCAACGTCAAGACCTACAAAATATATTAAATGCCTTTCTGGGGTTAGGGAAGAGTAGCCAAGGTTAATGTGCTCTGGTCCCTGCTCTCTTTTCACGTGTCTCTTATCTATTGTGCTGCGAGCGTCATGTCGGCAGGAATGTGTTGTGACCAGAATATATAATACAGATCCCCCAGCATGTGACTGACGTTATTCAGCAAGTGGTCCAAGAGAACGCCAGCCAAGATCTCTTGAGCCCAGGACAGTCAGGAGATGCTGGAGGCAATTATGGCAATCAATGTGTTCCTCCCTCCTCTAGAAGCTAGTACAAATGGTATTTATGGAGCATTAAGAAAGGCCCCCTGCAGAGGTCTCAAAGGGGATGTGAACCCTGACCAAAAAGCCCCGGTGTCCCCTCTTCCCAAAGCCTGTAAGTCTTCTGTGTCTCCGAGTTCAGCAATGACAGGAGAGAGTGACATATCTAACATCACCTCTTGTCTGACTCGTCTTTCATGAGCTGGGGCAGCTTGTTGGGTGACATTTTCTTCATCGGGATGGGTGGCAATGGTTAAGCCCACACATGGGCATCCAGGCAATACTCTCCACTAGGGAGACATATATGCAAACACATTAATGTATATATTTAATTGGGTTATAATCTATTGACCGTAGATACTAAGGCACCGAGCAAGCAATTAACAAAACAGCTTTGACTAAATATAGTTAGCACTAAATATAGTTGGTTAATTGGTATTTAATATGCTTATTAAATGTCAATTAAGTATCTTTAGCAATGAATTGGTACCTAATTAACTTACTATAGCTATCCTGTTACTTGACATTTGAACAGCTAAATATTCTCTACAAGTTTAATGTTTTAATAAGAAACAAATTATCCATGTATTGCTCATGAATTTTTCAGTTAGTTTAATGGGATTTAAATGTATCTCCCAACTTGGATACATGTTTTTCCTATAATCAACTGATATTTTACACTTCAGATCTCTTAAACTTGGAGGGCTGATTCCATGAGAGGAAAAAGCTGTTAACCTGGCTTTGAAGAAGTGTTCTACTATTGGTTCTGCCACTGGTCACTGCATTAGACACGTTATTTCACTGCTCTAGAGCCCCACAGTCCTCCTGCATGACATGTCACTAAGAAGAAAAGTTGATATGGTGGCAAAAATCGTATCACATGAAACATACAAAAGCACTCAAGTGAGCAAAAGCTTCTTAAAATAAGGATTAAAAAGTTTTACAAAAGTTTAGTATGTAATCATATTAACTAGATCTTTATGTATAAACCTTTAAGATAACTTACTGTTGGAATAGAAACTCAATAGGGTAACTTTCTGATTTGTTCGTAACAAACATAAATTTGGTTTTATTAAAAGTCCACTTGGGAGGAACATTGTAACCTCAGGGTACGTGGGCTGCTCTTCCAAACACCCATGCCTTCCTTTCTAACTCTGTATATATGCCTGCCCAGGGTTTCTTTTTTTTTTTATTAATTTGACCATGTAGCAAACTATTGATGTTTTATCCAGAAACTGTTGGTTTGTGACTATGGCTCTATCTTGATATCTGTTGTATTTTAAATTTTTTATTTCCTTAGTTTTCAGTCTGAACTGATCTCTGTGCTAATTCCTCTGTTTACTTGTGCTTGAAGGCCAGTCAATGATTTATCACTGTAGTAGCTTTCCTGTGGCTGCCGGTAGCATGCAGCAATGAAACCATTGTGTCTCCATTTATGTTCACTTGTTTTACATTTTCTGCACTTCATAAACAAGGGTTCTTTTATTAAATGCTCACAATAATTCTAGTGCCAATTACCCTATCTTGGCTCACTACATGAGAGCCTTCACACTCATCAAACATTTGCTTTACTTAAGCTATAAAATATGATAAATTAAGCAGAAAAAGAGGTGCTTGGTGTGTCTCTCTCAGATTTTGTTGCTGGATCATTTATAAATGATTTCATGGCTGCATTTATTCTATTTTTAAAAGTTTTTATGGTTTTAAACTACAGCCATTATTACTGACTAATTTATAGAGGTTGCAAGTCAGGCTTGTCGGAGCAGCTTAACTCAGTTTTGTTTCCAGGGGCAATATACATTGTTGAAGTTAATTGTTCCCTAACCACTTTTTCCATATGGCAGAGGGAGTCTCTCTGTAATAGCCTTGGAATGATTTATCCAACATTTGTCATTATCCCTTGGATATTGCTTGGGAAGTCTCATGGATCTTTCTTGGGCCATAGCATTTTACCAAAGTGAACATATTGAAGCTCCTACCTGAAACCCACCAATTTCCTTAATTTTATTGCATCATTGAGATTAGTTTATAATTTTTCACAACAAGTGAACTAGATTGCTATTTTCTTTATTACCATTGTTGTTGTTATACAGGTGCAAAAATGTTCCTATTTCTGCTATTTCTAAATCTTCCCCCCTAGACCAACAGTTAGTGATTAGTGGTCTATTAGTCATCCATTGACGTCTATGGAGTTCTCACTTCATTCTGCAAGCCACTGTAGGATTCAGTGAAGTTAAAAGAGACAGAGGAGTGTGTGCCACCTCAATGGGTTTAGACAGTATAGTTCAGTGACTAAACCAAATTCAAGTCAGGGAGATGTAGTCTCTCAACTTCATTCCACCTGGAAAAATAACTCTTAGCTTTGATTTCTGCTTCTTAAACAGGAGAAAAGAAAAATAGCCCTTACCATGTAGGGCTTGTGAGGAGTATGGGGGATGATGTGTTTAAAGAATTGAGTATGATATCTTGCAAATGATAAGATCTCAAAAATAGGTCAGCTATTACTAAAAGTGATTATTAAGATATATAATAACTATGAGTTAAGCAAGTAGAAGAATAAGACAAACATTTAAAAGTATGCTACAGCTTCATTAACTCCCAAGGAAGGGCATAATAAATGATAATGAGACCATGTGTTAAATGTACTGACTTTGAAAACATTAGCCATTAATACACTTGATCATTTTATTGATGCCTTAGTCATCTGCAGAAAAGCAAAAAGACACAAAAAAGTGTAATTGACTTCCCTTTCTCTGTATAATGAACTATCTTGTTTGAAACACAGTCAAGAAGTTTTGATATTTGTAGAACACAGCATAAGTTGAAAATGTTCATATGTATATTCTAATCTGAGTGTATCAGGTTAGAAGAAAGGCTTTCCAACTTCCATGTCAAGATGATAACTGGATTCTTTAGGTGTCAAGGTTTTCTGCCTTCTTACAATGAGCTCCTGTATGGAAGATGTATCCACTATAGTGTTGCCCAAGTCAAACAAACACACGTGATCTGCACCAGAGCAGTAGAATAGGACAAATCTTATGAATCACACACTTGCACTCAAACGGGGCCAGACACACCAAAACTGCCTGCTAAGACAGAGTCTGGAAAATGTATCTAACTGCCATGTGTCAGTTCATTCACCGGGGTTTTTACATTAAAAAGAGAGTTTATGAAACAGGCCAAGTAGAACCTACATTACTTCATCACTTTTCACTCTAAGTTTATAGCAAACACACACAAACACTCTCTTTCTCTCTCCCTCCCTCCCTTCCTCTCTCCTAAAATCTTAAAGCAATTCAGTTACTGAGTGTTGGGGATCTGCTATGGCCAGGCAGACACTGTGCTAGGCTCTAGAGGGCCAAAGATGAAGACCGGGCTAGCAATGGAGACAGGGCCTTGTATGTATTCCTTTCTGTCGTATGATACGTGCAATACAAACAAATGGCTTTGGGAGCCCAACACAGGTAGCAGCTAATTATGCAAAGCAGCTGAGGTAAGGGGTGCAGAGGAAAAGGGGACATATTGGTAAAGAAACTACACAATTCAGATTTTCCAAACTTAATGCTATTTATATTTTATTATCAATAGATTTTCAAGATCAGTATTGGTGAGATTGAAACCCTAGGGATGTTTTGCTAAATATGTCAGTATATTTGCTCATATTGCTACTAAAAGAAACTATAAGTTATAGTAAAGATTGAAATAATTAATTAAAGTTATTTTGGTGAAATTGCCTTCAAATTGGTTGGCCAATACATCAAAATGAGTGCTTATGTTGCTGTAAAGTGAAGAAAGATATTTACAACTAAAAAAGTAGCCCAAAATAATCATGATTATTTGTGTTTTTATTTAAAGAATGGCTTCACATAGATTATCCAATACAATCTTCCTGACTTGAAGCTCAAGTGCCTGAACTATTGCAATAGCATGACTGCTCACGTGCTGTTTCTGTACTTTCCCCGTCACATCCATTCACCATACTGCCTTTAAAAGATGCTTTCTAAAAGACAGGTCTGTTCGTACCAACCCTTGCTTGAAAACCTACTGTGACCCTTAATGGCTGTTTGAATAAAACACAGACAGCTTATTCTGGTATTCAAGACCATTCATGATTTGACACCAACCTTGTCTTACTGTCTTAAATCACTACAATCTGAGCAATTTATACTGTTCTTCAAGCTCCTTACTGTTCTGGCCCCTTCAGGCACTTTGCCTTTTGATATGCTTCTTTATCCCAAAACCCTTTTGTTGTTTATACTTTAAAACCCCTCTTGTTACCTTTATGTTTTCCCTCACTCTCCCTCTCAAAAGTTAATCTGATGCAATCTTAACATGTACACATGTTTCCATGGAAGCACATGCACATATTTCTGTTGAAGCAGGCATCCCTTATTGTGTTGCTATCATTCATTCACAAGCATCTCTCCCCTTAATTTCTCCCAAGTGGCTATCAGCTTGTGGTGCTATGAGGGGTTGCATGTTACTGTGATGTTGAAAGCTGTGCCACTAGTATTTCACATGCCAGCAGGACCATCCTTGGTGGACAGGTTTCAGCTGAGCTTCCAGATTAGGGCAGACTAGGGAGAAAGAACCATTAGCCCATTCCTGAAACAATTAGCCATTGAAAACTCTATGAGTAGCAGAGAAGCACTGTCAAATATGGTGCAGGAAAATGAGTCCCTCAGACTGGAAAGCATTCAAGACACAATTTGGGAAGAGTTGCCTCCTCAAGGTTATTGTTAGGTGCCTTTGAGTTGGGTTCAACTCATAGTGACCCTATGTACAATAGAAAAAAAAACCACTACTTGACATCGTGTCATGCCTGGCACTATATTTGACAGTACTTCTCTGCTATTTTTTGGGTTTTCGCTGGCTGTTTTGGGAGCGGATTGCCAGGTCCTTCTCCCAAGCCTTCAGCACCCAGTATTCCCAGGTGGTCTCCCATCCACGTACTAACCCAGCTCGACCCTCCTTAGCTTCTGAGATTTGACGAGATTGGGCACCAGGGTAGTATGGTGGTAGACTCTCAAAGTAGAGTTAACTTTAATGATGGGAGTGGAGTAAAGCCCCTGAGATCTCCTTTTGCTTATGTGGCATGACTCAAACTGAGAAGAAACATAGTGTCTGCAACATTGGGCTCAAACATAAAAAGATCATGCACATGGCATAGTGTTGGAGAGTGTTCCGTTCTGTTGTACATAGTTGCTGAGTCAGATCCAACTCCATGGCACCTAACAACAACTCCCCTACTTAGAATCAGCGTAAGTATCTCAAGGACAGGGACAATATGATTCATTTTTATATAACCAGAATCTATTAGAGTATTTCTTTCAAATAAATAGTATATAGCCAAATATTGTGGCAAACCTATATGAGGTCATATGAGTTGTGAGGGGACAAGCTATTGCCAGAACCCTTGGTCATTATTTATAGTATCTACTGTTCACTATGATGCCTCAGCTTTGGGGTTTTTGAGGAGTCATAATTTATTGACTGGTTCATTTTGTTCACTTGTTATTATTGTTAGGTGCCATCAAATTTGATCTGACTCATAGAGACCTTTGTTGGGTTTTCAGTGGCTGATTGTTCTTGAGATTGCTTTGGGAGTGTATTGCCACATCTTTCTCCCATTTATGTGGTGCTGGGGATGGAACTCAGGGCCTCTGAGAGCACAGAGCAACACTCTACCAACTGAACCAAATTTATTGACTGATTCATGTTGTTCACTTAGCATACAATTAAAGGGACTATATTAATTTGTTAGGACTGCTATAACAAAGTGCCAGAGACTGGATGGCTTAACCAAAAGACACTTATTTGTTCACAATTATGGAGGCTGGAAGTCCAGGGTTGGTTTCTTCTGAGGATTGTCTTGTTGGCTTGCAGGTGGTCACCTTCTCCCTGTGTGTGACTGCGTTCTACTCTCATTAGGGCACCAGTCATATTTGAGTTTCTTTTAGCTTAATTATCTCTTTAAGGGCTTTATCTCCAAATGTAGACATTCCTTCATATTCTACGGGGTTGGTTCAAGACTCCCTTTCAGATTTCAAAATCTGAAGATGCTCAAGTCCTTATATAAAAGGGCATAATATTTGCATAGAACCTATGCATATCTTCCTGTATATTTTAAATCATCTCTAGATTTCTTATAATATCCGGTACAATCTAAATGATATGTAAATAGTTGTTATAATGATTGTTTAGGGAATAATGACAAGAAAAAAGTCTGTACACGTTCAGTTCAGGCACAATCTTTTGTTTGAGTGTTTTCAATTTGCTGTTGGTTGAATATGCCACAGATTTTGGTATCTTTGGGGGACCTGGGACCAATTTCTCACAGATTGCCTATTGGAATGTTTTGCATAATAATGCTACCAATATGCTTACCACTTCATTATTTACAAATTTCCTAACAATGCCCCAGCTGTAAATGGTGAATGCTGTAAAATAAGTGAAGTAAGGAAATCTGAAAAAATTTACAGGACAAACTAGGAGGGTAGCATGAATTAGAAATCCCTTACCCTAAGTGCCCTGGTCCTTTCCCTAATGCTGAGAATCATGGGATAAGGGACTATAGGGAAAAGCCTGGGAAGTTTTCTCTTTATACAGCCAAAAGGGCCACGATTTTCTGAAGGAATCATTTCCTGTAAATGATGACAATATTGGTCACAGCCTTAATACCCACATAAAAGAGCCATTGTGAGACAGTCACCTTCTTGCAGTCGTCTCTTCTAGTCCCCGGCGTGTTCCGATCACTTTGAAATCATCACACTCTTTCTTCTCCATGGCAGCAGTGAGCCCAGAAGGCCCAGACATCTAAAATACCTTCTCCCCAGGGCTGCCTCTAACTCAATAAGAAAGTTTAAAACTCCTGACAAAGTCTCCCGTCTTTCTCTCTCTTCATGTTCCCTCCAGTGTCTTCCTTTTCTTTTTCCCTGTATGATGTGAAGTATTACAGCTTCAGAAACACAATGTTCTATGGGTACTGGAGGACTCAAAGACCAAAGAGGCAATGAGCAAACACACCACACACTAGCTGAAATGATGTGGTGCTAGACGAGGTTGTGAGGTGTGACCTTGCCCAGTTGGGACCAGGGTGCAAAGACCAAACACTAGGCACTTTCCCAGGGGAATCTAGGCATATATTAGAGCTACAGGGCTCTGGAAATATCCACTCATACTTCCTGCATGCTGCCTTCCCCTTTCACGACTGTCTCTATAGATTCTTTTCCTTAGACTATTTTTGTATGCTTGTATTTTTGTGTGCTTGTATTTCATGTTGAAATATCTCATCTCTTAAGAAATGTCTCTACTTTATAAAAATTTTCTTTCTTTTGTTTTCCTTCCTTCTTTCTATCCTTCCTTCTTCTCTCCCTCCCTTTCTCCCTATCTTTCTTTCCTTCCTTCTTTCCTTCCTTCCTTCTTCATTTTTTCCTTTCTTTCTGTGCTGGGTATGGAACTCAGGGCCTCACTCATGCTAAGTATGTCCTCTACCACTGAGCTATACCCTCATTATATCTCCAGCCAGGCTGTGCAACCTTTAGCTATTTTAAGAAGTCCGTGAGTATCTTTGCATCTTCTCTGTTTTCTAAGTTATTGGAACTACACTTCTGCCCTTCCTGTGAGGAGGCTATATCCCAGGAATTGGGGTACTAGTTATTGAGATATCTCATATCAGGCTAAGAGAGGATGTGTATGAAGGAGTGAGAGATAAAAATAGAGTTTATAAACCTGACAGGGTCTACTGGCAGGAGACTAACCTTCACAGGGTGAGATATGCATTTACTTATGGCTTTTACTGTTGTGAAAGGTAATCTGGGACAACTAATATTTTAAAAGTGTTCTCTAAAAATGACCATAACCAAATGTAGAGGATCACTCTGATAATCTCTTTCCTCCTTTTTTTTTCTTTTTCTCCTGTACATGAAGCTTTCTGCTCCCTCTGCTCAGCTTGAGAAATGTCTGAAGTGGGAATAATTGGGAATTGCCCCACATGCCAGAGGCCATGGGAATTTATAGGACCCAGAAGAAGGCTAAAGCCTTGGCCCAGGCCAGGTGGGTCAGAAGCGGGTGCTAGGTTGGGATGGAGAAGGTGTGTAAAAGGCTGAGGGTCTCCAGGATGGAGAAGGGGATTGGAGGGAAACACACTGTCCAGCAGGAACTTTCCTGCCTGGAGACTATTCACACAGGAATTTCCAGAAAGTCTGGGCCCAGGGCTCCTGTATGGCAATGGGGTATGTTCACTTGACCAGGAGGTTTATCACCCCCGAATGTGTGCAGCCCCCACTCTTGTCTCTTGGTGTGGTTATCCCTGGAAACCTTGAATCTTGTGTCTTCTCTGTAGTGACAATCCCAGCCATGCTCCAAACAAGATGCTTGATCTTGGGTGAATCCTTTTTACCTCTCAGAACTCCAGTTTCCTCCTTTGCAAAGTTGAGATGGCAATGCCTATTTTGCAGATTTGTTCAGAGGGTTGAATTGATCAGTGAAAGGAAATAAGCTACCAGCTTGTCTAGTATGCAGTGAGCACTCAATGGATATCAGTTACTGATGGTAGGGATATTTTCCTCATACTCCATCCAGGCCATAGCGTGTTGGATAGATTCTAGTATACAGCTGGTGCTCAATAAATGTTAAATACGGTAGCTTGCGAAGCTATGCCTTGGAAGAGCTACTGAGCCCCACATACGGATTTCTCTGTTCCCTGAGGCACATCTCGACTTGACTCCACAAACACTCTTCCCTCCAGCCACCTGGGGACAGCCATCTGTTTGAACTCGGCTGCAGTTTCATTCCTCCATCTTCTGTTGTGTTGTTCCCACTGCTTGCGTTGCACTTTCCTTTCTTTACCCAGTTAATCCCACTCCCTTAAAAAGCCAGCTCCACATCGGGCATGGTGGCGCCTGGAATCCCAGCGGCTTGGGAGGAGGGAGGCGGGAGGATCACAAGTTCGAGACCAGAGGCAGTCTGCATAATTTAGCGAGACCCTGTCTCAAAAAGTAAAAAAAAAAAAATGAGCTGGAGACGCAGCTCAGTTGTCCAGCACTTGCAGAGCATGCAGGCGCGTGGCCCTGGGTTCAACCCCCAGAACCGAAAAAAAAAAAAAAAAAAAAAAGCCAGCTCCAATGTCCATTCCTCCTCTGGGAAGTTTTCCCTGACTCCTGCCACCCATTTAAAATATCCCTTTTCTGTGCTGCCACAGCACAAACAACATGTTGCTCTTCTGCCCTGTTTGCCCTGTTGCACCCTTAGATGTATGTGCTCAGGGCCTGGGTCAGGACCTACCACAGGAAGGACACCCAGCAAAGGGTTTTTGATGACCAAATATACATACAAATGAGTGGATGTGACAATCTATTTTGTTTTGTTTTATTTTATTTTGTTTTGTTTTATTTGTGGTGTTAGGATCCAACCAAGAGCCTCACAAATCCTAGGCAAGCATTCTCCCACTGAGCCATGCTTCCAGCCAATGCAACTCACTAATAGATAGGAAGTTTAAATCACAAGTTGAATCATGTTTCAGCAGATAGGGCCATCAACATGTCCCACTGGCTCTGCAGAGCCAGAAGTCCATGGCCACAGGAATGTGGAGAAGTTTCTGGAAATGAATTCCTCATCTACTCGCCAACAGATGCCATTCCAGAGTTGTGCAGAAAGCTGACATATTCAACATCTTGTAAGTGGAAGAAACTGCAGGAAAGGATGCTCTCAATTCCACTCGCTACCACCTCCCTTAGCATTATTTGTGGGAATAATGGAAGTGGCACTGTCAGAGCCAGATGGATGGGCCCCTGGGGGATCCGCCAACCTGGCTGTGGGTCTGCAAATTCCTGATTGAGAACTATCCAGGGCAAACCCTGCTTTCAGGAATTGCCACAAATAGAATGTGACTATTATGATAATCAATTAATAATCAATTAGTTTAGTAATCTCCCATTGTAGAAAACCTGCTTAAACAATGATGAATCTTACAACCTCAACTAGTGCTAAAAGATGGTGGGGGAGGGGGAATAGCTTTGCAGTTTAAACACACACACACACACACACACACACAAAAAAGAGAGAGAGAAGAAGAAAAAGAAGAAAGGAAAAAAAAAAATCTTAGAAACCAAATCCCCAAGCTTGGCTGTCTCTGGAAAATGAATTCCATAGGCACCGACTCCAAGATGTTTTATCGAATGTGCTTTAGACTTGTAGGTGATGCATTGTCCCTTAGAGTCATTAAAAGGAACCCAGATAGCTGTAACACAGCTTAGCTTCCAAGAAGTGCAGACTGTTCACACTTGTACTTCTACACAATATATGGTTATTGTTAGATGTGTGGATCTCCACACACTGCCTGGACGGGGGTCTCTTTGTCCTTTATTCAGATGTGGGATCAGGATGCTTTCAGCACAGCAAGATGACAGCCATACCTCCCCACTCTGAACAGCCACACAGTCCAAGCACGAGACAGAAACGAAAAGTTCCTTTGTTCGTGACCCAATGCCCATCTTTTGTCATTTGGGCCCCAGAAGCTAAGGTACATGCAGACCATTTTCAAATAATTTCAATAATTTCTGAAAGACACAATCTCTACTAATTTTTTGGTAAGTTAATGGGGTCAGGAAACCCTTATGATCTGTTGTTGTGGGCATCATACACCGAAGGCATTTAGGGCTGTGCTTTGGGGAAAAAAATTATATCCATGTGGATTTGTATTTCATTGAAAACAGAATGGTCATTATCCAGAGTCCAGATGATGGCTTCCTTTGTGACACGGTTTCAGGGGAGGGGGTGTCTAACAAAAACACTGCCCTTTCCACAAAAGACGCTGGCCGAGCAATGCTCCAGGGAACGCTATGCAGAGACTTCTTAGACTCCAGGGAGGCAGCTTCGAGCATTTTGTGCTCAGGATGCCGAACCTGAGAGCAGGATCTCACTTCAATTTTTGGCAGAGAGGACAACGAATGTTGATAATTGAAGATTTGCCTGAATGGAAGCCACCAGGGTGACAAAGTTTATTGATCCCATGGAAACCCTGGCCCCCAGGGAGTGCCTGATTACATCTTAATGTTTTTCTAATGTTTCTCAGTATCCCAGCAGTAGACATTTCTTTGCAGGGAAACTGTGTAAGGCATTATACATCCTGGGTGGAGAGGGTCATTCGTGTCCCCTGGAATCTCAGCTTCTGGAACACGTGAAGAGGAAGTCAGTGTGTATTTTAAGACTAGGAGAGAAAGTTGAGTAGGCTCCTTCTCTGTGCACGCTCCTCTCTTCCTTAGACAGATCTGTCTGTCCTCTGTGATGTGTGAGCATGGATGATGGTACGCTAAAAGGATGGCACAAATGGGCTTTTCCATTCCTGTTAAGAGCAATTGCACAGTAAATAATTTTCACCTTCTATCCTGAGGAATTTTGTTTTCTCATTTGTGACATATCCATTAAAACGGTTGAACTTAACACATCCTTGCCTAAAGGCACATTTTAAGGATTCATTTTCAGCAGGAGATTATCATTATTAATATTTTTTCCATCACCCATTTCTGGTGACACTTAAACCAACACCTCTATGGGAGGGACCAGCAGATGTCACTGTAGTTCTGTTCATTCATCTTTACTCTTGATGGGATTCAAGTTCTATCCTTTTGGGCTCAGCCGATCACATTTCTTATTTAATCAAAGCATAATGCATCATAACATTTGTAATTCATGTTGTTGTTATTCTTTCATTGTGTGTGGAATTGGATACATATCTTTGCAAACAGAGATGCAAGCTAAAAAGTAGCCCAGACACCCCCAGTGAGGTGCAGAAATCAAAGACCCTGCTGGAGAGCCACGATAAGATGCGGAGACAAAAGAGCAATGAAGGGCATGTGCACACTGACTCCCTGTCCTGATGGACAATCTCAGGATTAAAGGCAAACACATTCCTTCCATTCTTATGGAGGGCTTTCAGGGGACTTCAGCTGGGGGACAATACTGGGTGGGAGGGAAGATCCCATGTCTGGAGATGGCAAGACTTCCTCATTTGAGGGATGGAGGGCAATACTTGGAGACATGGTTAGTCTTTGGGGATAGAGTCCCTGGGGGCCAGCATTCTTTGCACAAGAAAAAAAGAAATCAGCACCATCTTTTTGAGGGAAAAGAACTTAATTGGGTTAACTGTAGTCTTGGTTTGGTAGGATATAATTTCTGGCAAGGTCAGTGTCTGAGGAAAGGAGGTTGGTCACAAAGTGAAGTGGACTCTACAGATTGGGCCCTCTACACTGACAGAAGGAAAGTCAATGCTGAATTAAAAAATAAAAAGGACTTTTCAGAAATAATCACATCAGTCTTCTGAGGAAGAGATATCTTTGTGGTACTCATTCCTGGGAATTTTGTATGTAACCTAGATAATGAAATGGATGGGCCATTATATGTCACTCATCCATAGAGACTGGACTTCTGCAAAGAAGACCAAGGAGTAAGGAAATAGAGTCCTAGAGCTTGTGAAGAGAGCCATGCTAATGGAATGAGCTTCTTAAACAAAAGTTTTTGTACCCCAAATACCACCAAGTCACTCAGCACCTCACTAACAAGAGCTGGTCTCTTATGGCCTGGTGTCTTTTCTAGATGTTCACATTTGATGGAAGGGCTATATGGGATAAAGTCTTCTAACACAGCACACCAACCAGCGCCCTTCCACATGTACACAGAGTTGCTGAGTGAAGAGTTGGATTATCTGACACTATGGACAGTCCTAGTTCTCCCCTACAATTGGCTATAATTTTATCTTAATTTTTATCCAAGAAGGTCAAGCCAATGTCATCTTTTGAAAACCAGATTTTCAGTAAAGCTGATTTTCTCTGTGGCTAGACTTCAAAATGGCATCTAGTGAATAATTATTTATGCTTTTGTATCTTCTCCTCCTACAATAGATCAGGATTGAGCTTGTGATCCATAGAATAGGGTGGAAATGATGGTGTGCATTTCCAAGGCTAGACCACGACAGACATTGCGACTTCTACTTACCTTCTTGGCTCATTTATTTTAGAGGAAACTCCCAAATGAGGAGGTCACTCAAGAAGTATCTAGAGAGGCACATGTAGAGAGAAACCGAGCCCTCCTGCCAACAGCCCTCACTGACTTGCCAGCCATGTGCATACATCACCTTGGAAATGCCTCCCCCAGCCCCTTCAGGTGACCGCAGTGAGAGCCAATACCTCGACTGTGACTTCACAAAGGACTCGACTAAAACCATCTAGCTGAGCTGCTACCAAGTTCCAGATCCACTGAACTATGGATGATCATGAATATCTTTCATTGCTTTAGAGAGCCAGGACTAGGGTGAGGTAAATGAGGAGCCCACGGTATGAAGTTTAAGGAGTCAGTCACTCTCAAGGTCATGCTTGCAGGGTCACTAGCTTCCCCCTAGTGCTGAACCTGCCAATTTAAGTACCAAAATCTTGTTGCTGTTGTTAGGTGCCGTCGAGTCGGTATCTGACTCATAGCGACCCTCATAGGGTTTTCAATGGCTGAGTGCTTCGGGATTGCCTTGGGAGTGGATTGCCAGGTCCTTCTCCCATTTTTGCGGTGCTGGGAATTGAACTCGGGACCTCAGAGACTGCAGCGCAGCGCTCTACCTACTGAGCCAAATCCCAGCCCACCAAAAATCTTAGTGTGATTTATTACTCAGCTAACATTAAGTGATACAGTCTTCCTCTCCCTCTTTCCCCTTCTCCTTTTATTTGTTATATCTCCTCTTTTGTTATATTGCATTCATTTGGGCTCACTCTGACCTTGTAGAGTTTCGTCAATTATTTCTCTTTGGGCTTCCTCTTACCAGAAGCTGTGCTGTAACTAACCGCTTAGAGATACCTCCATTTGATTTAGAGGCCAATAGTGTAGTCTTTTATGCCAGCCAATTAATTTAGAAAACAAAAGAGCCCCAGCCATCATGCATTTGCTACTTTTCCAGTATTGATACATGTTAATGGCATCTTTATCAGGTGCTATTGTATCAAGAAGATATTAAAGCCTCTCTCTTACCACAAATTATGACAGTGGAGACCATTTTTCATGATGTAAAACAATGGAGCTGTGGTTTAGGGCACAGCTTGGAGCCATGGGGGGATGAAATAATAACTAAAGTTAATGTAGGTCAATAAGAACCAGAGTTTTTCAGTAAAGATAGGGTGGCCAAGGACAAAGACTTCAGTAAGAGGATCAAGGACAAACATTTAATTCACAACCATGGAGCAGCTAGTGTTAAACTCTTGTTCCAACTTTCTTAGCCAAGAAGAGCTTGATACATGCAACCGTGAGATTAACATTTTCTGATCGCATCCAGAGTGTATCACCGCATGCAGTGACGCCACACCTCCTGTCGGACCGTTTTCAGGTGCTATCACAAATACCTGAGGTAAATCAACTGAGAGGAGAAACGATTTGTTTTGGGTCACAGTTTCAGAAGTTTCAGTTCATGGTCACGTGGTCCTGTTGCTTTGGCCCTGTTGTGCCTCAGTACCTCATGGCGGGAGCACATAGCAGGACAGGTCTGTTCATCTCGTGGTAGCTGGGAAGGAGAGAAGGGAAGGGATCCAGGTCTCAATAGCTCCTTAAAGGGCACATGTCTGATGATACACATTAATGGCATCTTTATCAGATGCTGTCATATGAAGAAGATATTATTACCCTAAATTATGACAGTAGAGAATTTTTTACAATGTAAATGGGTTTGGGGTTTAGGACACAAAGCCTTGGGAAGTCAATGACTTAACTTAGTCCCACCAGTCCCCACTTCCCAAAGGTTCCACTACCTCCCATTAGCACCCTGGGCTGGTGATGAAGCTTTTAACCTCTGGGCCTTTGGGGGACATTTAAGATGAAACCACAACATACTTCCTCTTTCTGCTACCCTTGCTATTTTTCTGATTTCAGAAGTTCAGAGGAATATAGAACTGCACGTGAAAGTCAGGCTGTTTATTTTGTTCTTTTGCTTTTTGGCAAGTTTGACTTTCTTTCTATTCTTTTATAAAGATTATACTTCCACCAAGCCATGTACCATGTGTGCAAGAGTCATTCTAGGTCCACCTATGCCACTGAAGTGTTAGGAAATATCACTAAATTCTTGTTCAGACCAATCATTACCTAGAAAATGTAGAGTAGAAAAATGTTTCTTAACTAAAATATGCTGAAGGGGGCTGAATGTTGATGGAAACAAAGTGGAGGGGACTGGCATGTTCTGACTCCACTTGAAACACTTGGTCCCTCTTGTGTATTATTAACTTATAAGATAAAGCAAACTCTTAGCAAACACTGAAGGGAGTCAGTTTTTAATTATAGTAATAAGTAACAATAATAACAAGAGTGAGAAAGAGCAAAAAAATTACAGCCCTAGCTATTATCTATTAACATCATCCATCAGAGATTGTCTTTCCTGCCTTACAGATACTATCTTATCTAATCTTTAAAAATCCTAGTGAAAGAGTCTATGGTTATCTACATGATACGAGAGAGACAGACACAAAAATTAAGTACAATCATGCACCATGTTCAATCAACAATGGACTGCATATACAACAGTGGTCCTAGAAAATTATAATGGAACTCAAAATTCCTATCACCTAGGGACATGGTAGACATAGTGCAATGTATTTGAGGTGATATTGGTGTAAAGGAACCTATTGGGCTTCCAGTATGGTAAGAGTATAGCATATATAACTTATGTACGTACATAATATATGATAATAAATGGCTATGTTTCTGATTTATGTATCCAATATACTATATTTTTACTATTCTTCTAGAGGGTTTTTCTAGTTGCATTTAAAATAAGTGTTATAAACTAGTATGCTGTGGTAGCCAGTAGCAGCCTCACACATCTTGTGTTTACTGTGTTCCTTGATGGTATCAAGAGGCCATATTGATTGTCCTATACCATCTAGGTTTGGGTAAGTTCAGTCTGTGATGTTCACACGTTGGTGAAATCAGTTAATGATGTATTTCTCAGAATGTGTCCCCACCATTAAGGGATGAGTGACTGTAATCAGATAATTTATGACTAGCAAGTGGCAGATTCAGGGAGGGTTATGTATTTGTTGCCTGCAGCCCTGTGGTATCCGATCGTGTCAGATCTCGGAAGCTAAGCAGGGTCGGGCTTTGTTAGTACTTGGATGGGAGACCACCTGGGAATACCAGATACTGTAGGCTTGGGAGATGGACCTAGCAACCCACTCCCAAAAATCAATCCGCCATTGAAAACCCTATGAACAGCAGAGAAGCACTGACAATAGTGTTTCCCCTGTTGTACGCAGGGTCATTTCGCCTGTTGTACGCACGGTCGCTATGAGTTGGATACCGACTCGACAGCACCTAACAACAACAACAACAACAACATGTATTTGTTAGTCTCCTTGTTATTATCCCTTCATACTATTGCTGAGGCCCTTGAAGATGGTCACTTTTATTTTTATTTATTTATTTATTTTTGTGGTGATGGGGATTGAACTCAAGGCCTCATTCATGTTAGGCAAGCACTCTACCACTGAGGTACACCCCTAACCCAGATGGTCACTTTAAAAACTGATGCACAATTCAATGGCTTATAGAAGCCATCACCATGAAGGGCAAAGAGTGAAAGATGCCAAAGGACTCTTACTTAGGATGGGCAGAAGAAAGAAAGCCAATCACAAAACTGTGTGGATAGTAGCTTCAAGTAATAAGGGACAGATAGCTTAGACAATTTGGTATTTAGCAGAAACAAAAAGACTAACTTGTCCTCAGAGATAACATGATGGAAGAAAGAAAACAGTCAGTGTTGTTATGTATACCCATCGCTACAACTGCCAATCAAAGGGAGGCAGTGCATATGATAAAGAGTGTGGGGAATAAGTCATTCTTCTCTGTCTTCATTTATTTGAATAACAACTTCAGGATCAAAGTGTTCCTAACTAGAATATAAGCACTTTGAAGGACTGAACCATCTAATTTTCAGCACCAAACAGTACATAGCATCAATAGCTGTTCAAATATATTGATCTGATATTTGAGTACAAAGCATGATTACATATTCGAATCATTACTAATACAAGATATGACATTGACTTTGGATCACTAGCCATTGTTGCCAGACAGGCCTGAGTTTAAGTCCAGACTCTCCCACTTCCTAGCTGTGTAGCTGAGGAAATGAATGAATCGTTCTAATTCCTATTTCCTATGTACATCAAAATGCATATATGTAAATGTCACAATGAAAAGTATGTCAGAATGAATCACATTAAGGTGTACATTAAAAATGTCCAATAAAAAAAGAGGCTAATTGCAGAATATCTTTCCTATGGTGATATCTTGAAGAGGCAATTGTGAGGTAACCATTGAGTGCATGGACTTAGGAACAGACTGCATCAATTTGAATTCTTGCTCTACCTCTTAGTTAATTTTACACAACCCTGGGAAAGTTGTTTAACCTTGTCATGCCTCAGTTTCTTCATCTGTGAAATGGTGATAATAATACTATAGTAAGCCTTTCTTATCTGTAGGAGATACATTCCAAGATTCTCAGTGGATGCCTGAAACTGAGAATAGTTCTCAACCTTAAAAATACTGTATTTTTCCCCATATGTCCTGCAGTGTTGCCACCAGAGTTAATATGTCCTATGTTTTATGCTATGGTGCCTCCTTTGAATTATTACTCTTGTGCTTCGGGGCCATTACTGAGTAAAATAAGAGTTACTTGAACACAACCCTGCTATACCATTATAGTTCATCTGATAACTGAAGTGGTTACTAAGTGACTAAGAGGTGGGTAGTGAATAGCGTGTGGATACGCTGCGCAAAGGAATGATTCACATCTCAGATGAGATAAAGCAGAACAGTGAGAGAGTTTATCATAGTACTCAGAAGAGTACACAATTTCAAACTTCTGAACAATTTCTGGAATTTTACAGTTAATATTCTTATACTACAGTTGATCACAAGTAATTGAAACTATAGAAGGAGAAACTATGGAAAGAGAATTTATACCTACCACATGGGGTTTTTGTGAGAAGTAAGTTAATGTCTATAAAATGCATAGAATAATGTCTGGAACACAGCAAGTTCTAGGCAAGTGTTCACTATTGTAGTTGAGATAGAATGCTTTTAAAGCTCATAGCACAGTGCCCGATATACTGTAAATGCTCAATAAAAGGTGGCAATTATTTATTTTACTGCTAATAGTCAACTTTATGGGAAAGGAGAGGGCCTTCTGATGTGAACTGTGAATGAATTGCAAATTGTTACACTGTTGAAACTTTAATAATGTCAGTGTCTGTTTCCTGTGAGTGATGCTGAATTAAATTGTTTGCTCACCAAGTGGCTATTTCCTGGGATTTTTGAGTTTCTTTAAACATCCAACATCTCTCTAGTTAATGTCACATTCCGACTTATTAATGATGATCAAGTTAGTGATGACCACAGTCAAAACTTAGCCACTGCACAAATATCCTCTAAGTTCTATGAGTTTTATCTCTGGGATGTTAGTAGGGTACTCTTTCTTAAAGGCATATATTCTTATTTTATTATGCCCATTTTTCTCAACAGCAATCTTGTCCTACAGAGCCAATGCTGGCAGAGGTACTGCAGGACCAGAATGGCAGGGCCACTTTAGACCCTGCAGGAGAGACTGTAGGACCAGGATTTTATCTTCTCTGTCTTTTATAGGCAGAAGTTGGTCCTGGTCCTTCATTCTCAATGTACTAACTGGGCCAAGGCTTATTCTCAATGCAAACCTCTCTTTTGCTCTTGCTGTCTACCGGAAGGCTTCCCCCCATGGTTGTTTGTCAGGTGCAGACTCTTGGCAACCTGGAGCCAGGCTCAGTGGTAGTGCATGTTTCCAACCATTGCGTAGCCATTGACAGCAAGTGCTGGCATGTATCTGTTTGCAGCGGCCAACCAGGTGATTGCTTCCCCAAAGGTGGGAACAGGTGCTTCTCCTATGTCTCCACTGTGCCTTTTTTCCTTCCAGTCTGGCTGTTTGGTGGACTGCCCTCTAGTAAAATCCACTTAGATGGCACCTGGCAGGCATTTGATGTCACTTATGAGAGCTGGTGTTTGCATAGTGGAGTAGAACGCTAATCAAGCTCTTCCACTGGCCTAAGCAAACCTTTCCTTCAAATTAGACCACGTAATAGAAAGTCCATTATTATAGAATTTTTAAAATGTTTTAAAATTGTGCTAAAAATATGCACTTTCTTTTGGGAAGGAAATCTTGCCAGTCATGGAGAACTTCATGGGAATTAATTTATCAGGGTTAAGAGTGTGGGTGTTAGGGGCAGATAGCCAGGACTTGGCTCTTTCTACCTAAGTATCCATTGAGGACATTTCCAAAGGAACACATGCTATGGGAAGAACTGTGGCTTCGTGCTTGGGTGTCACCATTCGACAG
Source organism: Pedetes capensis (assembly GCA_007922755.1). Taxonomy (NCBI): domain Eukaryota; kingdom Metazoa; phylum Chordata; class Mammalia; order Rodentia; family Pedetidae; genus Pedetes; species Pedetes capensis. Next base: position 27,441 of record VMDO01006371.1, read on the forward strand.
ATACTCAAGAGGCAAATTTCCCCCAAGATCACAAGGCAGCATTGCATTTGCCCCAACTTGTCTTAAACATAGGGGCCATTATGGAAGAGAACCCCACTGGGGTCTTGCTTAAAGGGTGGTCAGAAGGTGAGGGCTGACTTAACGATCTCACTTTACCAAAAACAAAAGAAGGAGGGATTGGGATCCATGGGTTGTAAGAATTTTGCAAAACCGAGGCTTTTATAGTGTTCCCACAGGGTGAACGTTTTGATTCCCTTTTCTGTTTGTGCAGAGTGAGATGCAGAAGTACTTCTTCAAGGAAAGGGCCTTGTGCTTGTTTTGCTGGTTTGTAAGGGAGAGGGCCCCCGTGAAGACTCTCCCACTCTGACAGCAGGCTTATGTGCCATGCTGTGCCAGGAACAGCGCAGCCCAAGTGCAGAGGGGAGAGGGTTGCTTTTAGAGAGAAGAGCAGGCTTGTGAGCCACAGCAAAAAGAGCAAGTATAAGCCAGGCCCCCCTGGGATATATTGGTTCCCCTGTTAGCTCTACATTAGCTCTGTTAGCTCTACATTAGTGCTCATTTTGCCCTGGGGACCAAGCAAGTCCCAGAGAGGGGCTTCACTCCTGGCTTCAAGGAAATTCATTTGTCATAAAGGATACACGTGTTTATATGTTCAAATAATACATGTATATATACATACATGGGCTGGGGTTTATTCAGTTGGTAGAGTGCTGCTCCGCACTGTCTGAGGACCTGGGTTTCATCCCCAGCACTGCAAAAACAGGAAAAGGACACGGCAATACACTCCCAAAGCAATCTGGAAACAATCAGCCATTGAAAACCCTATGGGGGTTGCTATGAGTTGGACACTGACTTGATGGCACCTAACAACAATAACAATATACATACATGCACATGTCTATTTATTAAAAACTATATGTCATGACAGACACAGTGGTACATTCCTGTAATTTCAGGGACTCAGGAGGCTGAGGTGGGAGGATTCCAAGTTCAAGGTGGTGTACGTAACTTAGTGAGACCCTGACCCAAAATTAAAAGTAAAAAATGGACTGAGGGTACGGCTCAGTTGTAAAATGTTTGTAAAGCATATGTGAGTTCCTACATTCACATCCATAGTACTGAAAAACAAAAAGTGAATGTAATTGACAGCAATCCTTTCCTTTCCCAGGGATATTTGTGGTTTTAAAGATTATTAGGTGATAAAGAGCTCATGGATCTGGCTCTGGCTAGAGAGCAGGCATCAAAGGCCTGAGGAAGAACTATTTTATCTGTAGAGCAATTGCAAATGAAGAGGAAGAAAGATGGGATGGTTTGGATGGTTCCATTCTCTGGGAAGACAAAACTCAGGGCAGTACAGAGCCATCGCTTCAAGTGTAATCCCACTGCCAGCTGGTATGCCTGAGTCTCGTCACACCATATCACAGAGGTGTCTGCCTCTTTTATCTGTAAGGCCAGCCTTGCATGGAACTGGGCCGACCATGAAAAACTGAACATCCTTGTCAGATAGTAAATTCCATTAAGGAGGAAGTATTCCCATCCTTGAGCATAAATTGTGAATGTTTGGTTCAGAACTCTGTACCTCATGGCCACTTAATAAATATTTGCTGACTCGTTGACACGCTACTTGGAAAAGATGTGTCCATGAAAATAAGCATGCCCAGCACTTATCTGAGTGACCTTGGGCTCATGTGCTAGCCTTTTTTGGATTACTGTTTCCTCATCTGTAAAAGATATAGTGCTTAACATTTATTGAGTGCTAACCCTGAACCAGGCATTGAGCATAAGCTCTTTCCAGTTATGATCTCATTGAATTTTCAAAACATATCTGTAGAGTATGAACTATTATTATTTCACAGATGGAAGAGTCTGGCATAAAGAATCCCCAGGTCACTGAGTGGATAAGTGGTAGAGTGATAACATGAAGGCAGTATTATTTTTTTCAGCAATAGGAGTTGTACTCAGGCTCTGCACATAGTTTGCAAGCGCTCTACCACTTGACTGCATCCCCCAGCCCTTTCAAAATTTTGTTTTGTCTTGAAACAGGGTCTGGCTAAGTTACACAGGCTGCCTCTGGCCTTGAACTTTTGGTCCTTTTGTCTCTGCCTCCCGAATTGCTGAGATTACGGTGTATGCCACCATGCCAGCTGAAGGCAGTAGTCAAGTTTGGGAGCCCATTTATTTAACATCTTGTAGTAGGGACAGCAAAGGGACCTGTAACTAATTTATTATGCACTCAGATACCATGTTTCTGGGGCGTGCCTTCTTTGCTTCAGGTTCCCTAGAACTGAGGAGTGAATTTGGCAGAGAAGGAGAGCCAAGTTCTTGCATTAGCAATGCTTTCAGCTGCAAGTCACAGAACTTCCACAAATAGTGGGCTTTCTGGGAAGGGTGGTCTTCCTGCTACCCTTCTGGACATTGACCACCCTTAGACTCTTTGGTGGAAAGGGCTGTACTTTTTAAGGCTTTGTCGGCAGCATCACCACAATCAGTGAAAAGCAAGAAGTGTGAGGCTCTCAGCCTTGACATGGGCCTTGATTGCTGGAGAAAACACGTGGCTGCTCAGGGAATGCTTTTCCCTCCTTGCCCCCTGCATGAAAATCTTCCCCCTGGGTGGGAAACACAAATACCTCAGAGCAGTATCATCAGAAGAGATGATATTCCAATAATCACTTTTCATTTCCTGGAATGCCTGGAGCCCATCTCTGTGAAACCAGGCCATGAGTAACTAACTAGAAGAGCAATGATTTGAGATTTAAAAAATTACTATTGGCCGAACCCCCTGATGGTTCCCTTTATTATTTAAAATTACCTTTTTTTCTTCAGGTTAGCACTCAGAATGGAGACCATGGTATTAAATGTTTGGCTGCTTCCACTTAGGTTTTCACTCCCTGTTTCTATTGTTTTCTGTCAGGGGATGCCCTAAAAGGAAGCCACAATGCCTAACAGCCACTTTTTTTTTCTTTTGTGGTACTTGGGGGCTGAACCCAGGCCTTCACTCATATTTTGCAAGTGCTTTACCAATGGGCTGCACCCCCAGCCCAATTTTAATTTTTTTTATTTTGAGACAAGATCTCTCTAAATGATGCAGGCTCCCTCTGGCCTTGAACTTAGGATCCTCCTATCTCGCCTTCTGAGTCACTGGGATTGCAGATGTAGACCACTGTGCCTGGCTTTCTATAGTCTAATTTTATTGCCAGTGATGATGTTCTCCTTGGGGACCCCATCATGCCGTGGGCCTTGCAATAGCCTCCCAAATTCTCTCTCCTGCTCTAATCTCTTCTGCTCCTTATCGCTACCTTAACTCTGAAATGCTCCTTTCATTATGCCACTGTCCCACTTGTAAACTGCTCTCTTCCCAGTGAATGAATTCTAGACTATTTGGCCAGCGATTTTGACCCTCTATCTTCAGGCCCCACTCCTTCCCAATAAGAACTCCAATAAGAACTTAATAAGTCCAATAAGAACTTCCCTCTCCTTCCCAATAAGAACTCCGTCCTCTCTCTAAGCTGCTCCTCTGCCCTGGACTTTCCACACACGGTTCTGCCTCCACTGCTCTGTGCTTCTCTGCACTTGAACGCTACATTCTTCCTCTAAATCTCCTGTTGTTGAAGCCTGTCTTCAACCATGTGGAATCCCCCAGTGGGTCTTGCCTTCCTCAGCATTCCTGTTTCTTTACTCCCAGATATCCTAATGTCCTAATGGCCCTGAGACATTTTCTGGCAAACATTTCCCAGATTATACCATTTCGTCTATTGCCCCAGAAGAATTGGTGATGTTCATGATAGTATTACGAGCAACTTCAGGGATGGGTTTGAGCCATGCATTCCCTTCTTATTAGCTGATGGATTCTGATTTCATTCAAGGCAGCAATGCGCCCAGGACAGATGGTTTAGTCGTAAGTATAAACTAATCGCAACGCTCCTACACCCATTTCCCCGCTTCCCTTACAGCAGCAGTGGCCCTGAAACATGGTACTGGTGAGTAAGCTGGAGGGCTCTGTGAAAAGCAGAAAGGAGAAAGTTCACTGATCCTGAACTATTCATCTCCACCTACCATGACTGTGCTTAGGATGTTTCAGCCCATCCCAATCATGTTGCAACCTTGAGGCTACAAGCCTGGGAGTGAAAAGTCAGCATATCGAATGTGATAAATAGAAGGACAGGAAGAAACTGGGCCTGGTAGTACATGTCTGTAATCCCAGCACTCTAGGGTCAGAGGCAGGAGGAAGGATTGTGATTTTAAGGCCAACTTGAGTTACATAGTGAGACTCTGTCTTGAAAATAAAATGAAATAAAATAAAAAAGAAGGAAAGAAGAAAGGAAGGAAAGAAAGACAGGAAGAAACAGGATGCTTTGCTGAAAGGCTATATCAACATGCAACCACCTCTTGACTTCGTATGTTGTTGTTAGGTGCCGTCAAGTCAGTATCCGACTCATAGCGACTCTCATAGGGTTTTCAGTGGCTGACTGTTTCAGGATTGCCTTGGGAGTGGATTGCCAGGCCCTTCTCCCATTTTTGTGGTGCTGGGAATTGAACTTGGGACCTCAGAGACTGCAGCGCAGCACTCTACCAACTGAGCTAAATCCCAGCCCAACTTCCTATGTATGAGACAATTAACTAGCTTTAATGCTTAAGGCATTGTAAGTTAGCTATTCTGCTACTTGCAGCCGAAAACTTTCCTAACTTTTACAACCAGCTTCATGTTTCCAGGGCTTGAATAATATATGAAAACTGAATAACTAATCAAATACTTTGAAGCCACACAAAAGATGTTGTGATATTTCATTTAAGAAAGCAATATTTAGGAAATTAGTAATATATGCATATACATCTAGGTGTAATACTCCATTTAAAATATAAATTCATTCAATGACAAAGTTAAAAATGTTAGTCCATAACCATATCAACCCATTACATAATAGACAAACAAGGGACAAGAAAGAAAACAGTAGAAAGAATTAATACCACTAATTAGAAGAAAAAGGCTAATTTGGCTTACTTTTATTGTTTTTTTGTTTGTTTGTTTGTTTGTTTTGTGGTACTGGGGGTTGAACCCAGGGCTTCATGCTTGCATGCTTTGCAAGTGCTGGACCAACGGGCTGCACCCCCAGCCCTTTTGTTGTTGTTGTTGTTTGTTTGTTTGTTTGTTTTACTTTTTTGAGACATAGAGGGTCTCGCCAAATTACGCAGACTGCCTCTGGTCTCAAACTTGTGATCCTCCTGACTCCACCTCCCAAGTCACTGGGATTACAGGTGTGCTCCACTGTACCCGGCTCCAATTTGGCTTAGTTTTTTAAACAACCATATTTTTAACTCTAAAGCTGCACTAATATTTACACATTAATTCTATTTTAGTATTTCTTAGAGAAATACTCATTTCCTTGGCCTCATATTTCTTTGAAAGAGCTTCTGGCAAAATGAGACCCTTGGGTTTGCTTCTACTCTTACTCATTCCATCTCCTGGCAGGAGTGAGTTACCCGACAGGTGAGTTTCAGAGAACATTCTAGGTATACTCCATCTAGCCTGTGTCTGCCTTCTCAGACTTTGGTGGAATACTTTGACCTCTAGGTGTACACATCTCTGCTAATCCATGCATCAAAGTTTCACAGGCCTTGACTTGCCCCAGCATAGGTGAGTCTAGCAGTTTGAATGGACAAATCAAAATCCAGGGGGATGTATTAGGAAACCCAGTTGTGGCCATTAGTCAAGCATGACTCCCCAATTCAGCTTGATTAGCAATTAAGTCGATATTTTGATCTCCATCAGTCTCTCTCTTGTGTCTACTTCTCAAGTAGTTCCAAACACAGGAAGGGAAAGAAGTTTATTATTAATCAGTGACCTGGAATGCCAACTTTAAGTCAAAAGTGTGGAAGTTTCCTGAGATGTTTCTTACTTTAGTACCAGGAAGGGCAATCTTCTCCATTTAGAATAATAATATTTTACCTATTTATCCATTTATTATTTGTTCAACAAAAAAAATTTGTTGAGTATCTATTACATAAGCTGGGGTTTAGTTGGTAGAGTGCTGCTCTGCAGTCTCTGAGGCCCTGGCTTCGATCCCCAGCACTGCAAAAACAAGAGAAGGATGTGGCAGCCCAATTCCAAAACAATCCTGTAACAATCAGTTATTCAAAACTCTGAGGGTAGCTATGAGTTGGACATGACTCAACAGCACCTAACAACAAATCTATTACATATGCTATAAACATATGCCGAGTATTCAGTGGTCAGCAAAAATAGACATAATTCCTATAACACAAAACAAACACAAATTTAGACTACTCCAAGTGCCACTAGAGAGAGGCGCAGAACAGGTCCATGAAGATGGGTAATAATGGTATTTGATTTAATTAGGGGAATCAACAAAACTTCTCTGAAGAAGCAATATCAATCAAGCTGATATGAGAGGAATGGATTGTCATAAGAAGTAGAAGAGAACAGGAAAAAATATTCTGGGCACATACAAAGACACTACCATGGGAAAGTGTGTCAAGTGCAAGAGATTCAAAAGAATCCAGTAGATCAAGGAGAAGGTGGTAAAGTGCTACTGAAGACAAGATTGCAGAGGTAGGTAGGGGCCAGAACATTCAGACTATTGAGGGCTATACAAAATATGGAGTTGATCGTTGTCTTAGAACAATGGGACAGCTGTTGGGTTGCAGGGGGTCAAATGGGGATTGTTTAATCTGTTGCTGTTGTTGTTGTTAGGTGGCATGGAGTCGATCGGACTCATAGTAACTCATAGGATTTTCAATGGCTAATTGTTTTGGGATTGCTTTGGGAGTGGATTGCCACATCCTTCTCCCATTTGTGTGGTGCTGGCAATTGAACTGAAGGCCTCAGAGAGTGCAGTGGGGCACTCAGTTTGATCTAGGTTGGCAGACTTGGGAAGAAAGAAGGAGACACACTAGAGAAATATTTAGAAAATAATTGACAAAACTTAGTCTTAAGGGATAAAGGGAACAAAAGAGATCAAGGATAACAAGTGGGTTCTAGGTTGTATGATTAAAAGGGTGAGGTGGTGCATTTGTTGAGAGAAGAAGCCCTTGGAGAAAACCATACTTTGTAGTGCGAGTAATGGAGTTCCATTTTGGACCTGTGGAGTCTGAGATCAGGCCTCTTAAATAGAGAGAAGAGATCTACCAGGTATTTGAACCTCTGGGTCTTGAGTGTAAGTAGGTGGTCTGAGCAGGAGATACATGTATGTGGTGTTGTTGTTCTTGTTGTTGCTGTTGTCAGATGCCATTGAGTCAGATCTGACTCATAGCAACCCTATGTACAGCAGAACAAAGCACTACTCAACACTGTGCCATGCACACAATCTTTTTATATTTGAGCCCAATGTTGCAGCCACTATTTTCCTCTCATTTGAGTAGTGCCACATAAGCAAAAGGATGTCCCAGGGACTTTACTCCATTCCTGTCATTAAGGTCGACTCTACTTTGAGGAGGCATCTCTTCTCTAGTTGTTTCTTGAATGCCTTCCAGCCTGGGGGGCTCATTTTCTGGCACTATATTTGACAGTGCTTCTTTGCTATTGGTACAGTTTTCAATGGCTGTTTTGAGAGTGGGTTGCTAAATCCTTCTCCCTAGTCTGTCTTCCTCTGGAAGCTCAGCTGAAATTTGCCCACCATTGACGACCTGCTGGTATCTGAAATATTGGTGGCATAGCTTTCAGCATCACAACAACACACAAGCTCCCACAACATAATAAGGTGACAGACACCTGTATGTGTGTTTGTGTATGTATATATCACTAACATTATATACAATATATTGTAAAATCTATTATGTATAATATATAATATGTATTATACATTCTATATTAGTGGGCTGGGATTTAGCTCAGTTGGTAGAGCGCTGCGCTGCAGTCTCTGAGGTCCCGAGTTCAATTTCCAGCACCACAAAAATGGGAGAAGGGCCTGGCAATCCACTCCCAAGGCAATCCCGAAACAGTCAGCCACTGAAAACCCTATGAGGGCACCTAACAACAACAACAACAATATTAGTGATATATTAGTTAATAGGTTAGGTATACAGAGTAATTAAAACTATAAGGTAGGGTGAATTTATTTGGGGAAAGTTTATGTAAAGATAGATTCAAAGACTAAGACCTGAGGAGGTCTAATATTTAATGCTCAGATAGGAATCTGCCTGAAAAGGAGAATAGAAGTGAGAAATGAGGGAGATAGGAGAGAACTCAGGAGAAAAACCATCAAGCCAAGAGGAAACGCTCACGGAAGGGGATGTGTTCAACTCTGTGGAACATCACTAAGACTGGGAAGAAGGCAGCTGAAGCGTACTCACTGAATTAAACCACTAAGACTTTAATCAAGAGCTGGAGACATCCCTGGAGAGAGGAGGCAGAAACCCGGATGGAGTGAATTGAGCACTGAATTAGGAGGGGTACAAAAAGCAAGTAGAAAGTTTGAGAAAAATTCTAGAAATTTTTCTGTGAAGGGAGGGGAGAGAGAGGTAGGACTGAAGTAGGCAAGTATTTTAAAATATGACTTCAGATGATTTAATGCATCCAAGGGGAAGGGTTTGATTGCAAAGGAGAGTCAGTATATATGAAAGGAAAGTATAATCAATAGATCAGGTTACCAAGCAGATAGGAGGGTGTGGAAGGAAAAGTGCAGACCAAAGAATTAACTTTGAGTACCAGGATGAACAGCTCCTCCATCACAAGATGAAGGCAGAGGGGCTCAGATTTGGATTTGTGAATCAGAAGCCAATGCCCTCTCTCTGGATGGCCTCAGTTTTATTCTGTGAAGTAGGTAGGGTCACAGTCTGAAAGGGACGGGGTAAGGGGGAAGCTGGGGGCAGAGAATATCAAGATGACTTGTATAGACAAAGAAAGCAAGGGACTGAGTTAACCAAGACACAAGCATGGATTGTTGGACAGGATTGATGTCCCATTTGAGGTGGGTGGTCATGAACTTAGCATGAAACACTAGTCATTCTTGTTGTTGTTAGGTGCCGTCGAGTCGGTAGGCGACTCATAGCAACCCTCATAGGGTTTTCAATGGCTGATTGTTTCGGGATTGCCTTGGGAGTAGATTGCCATGCCCTTCTCCCTTTTTTTTTTTTTTTTTTTTTTTGTGTGGTGCTGGGAGTTGAACTCAGGACCTCAGAGACTGCAGCGCAGTGCTTTACCGACTGAGCTAAATCCCAGCCCAGTCATTCTTAGAACAATTAAAGCATAGCTATTTTCAAAGTCTATGTCTTTAAAACTCTGTTGTCTGTAGGTTTGTTTATATTGCCCATTTCTTTAATCTTGATTGTTGATCAAGTCTTGTCTTCTCATATGCCTAGTATTTTTGATTGAGTGTCGAGTTATTGCTTTTTTTTTAACAATTTTTTTGTTAAGTGCCGTTGAATCGGTATCTGACTCATAGCAACCCTGTGTACAACAGAAGGAAGCCTATTATCAGTGCTTCTCTGCTGTTCATAGGGTTTTCAATGGCTGATTGGTTTTTGGGAATGGGCTGCCAGATATTTCTCCCAAGACATAGCACCTGGTGTTGCAAGGCAGTCTCCCATCCAAATACTAACCAGGTCTGACCCTGCTTAGCTTCTGAGATTTGATGGGATGGGATGCCACAGTGGTATGGCTGCACGTACTTTTTAACAATAGGCATTAATTGTCTCACAGTTTCTGTAGGCCAAGAGCAGTTCTTAGTTGAGGTCTCCCAGGAGCTTGGCCTCAGTCATCAGCCAGAGCTGGAGTCACCTGAAGGTGTGACTGGAACTGTGAGAGCCCTTCCAAGTTGGCTCCCTCATATGGCAGAAGGCCAAAGGCCTCAGTTTCTCCACATGTGGACTCTCTGCAAGGCTGTTTGAGAGTCCTCTGGCATGGCAGAGTGAAGAGAACAAGATGGAAGTGAGTACTCAGTGATTTTTGATCGAGTGTTTAATAGAGAAAATTGGAGACACACAGAGTGATGTTTTCTTCCTCGAGACAAGATTTACCTTTGTTACCAGCAGGCAGCTGGGTTAAATGCACTGGCTAGCCCAAGTCATACTCACCCATTAGAAATGGAGATAAGGAACTTTAGTCTCTGTCAAGGCTCATCGATTTCCAGTTCACTTGTGCTTCTTCACTGGGACCCTTTAGAGTCTTGAGGGTTTACCAAGACCCTTTTGTCTTGGAAGGCCTTGAACTCCAATTTCTAACCACTGTACCATTAAGGTGACCAAAATTCCTGCCTAGCTTCCCAGACTACCAGCTGTGCTTTCAGAGCTACAGATGTCTGTAGGTTTGCTGTGCTCAGGCCTTAGGGCACATTGAGCATCAACTGGAGTATTTGTTAGAGCACAAATTGTGTGGCCACACCCTTAGAGCTTGTGATTGAATAGATCGGGGTGGAGCCTGAGAATCTGCATTTTAAACAAATTCCAAGGTGCTGCTGTTTGCTTTGAGAACCACTGTTCCCAGGGAAAGGATTTAGATAGGAGGAGTCTGTGTTGGTATTCCATGTCACAGCAGGGTGCATGTAATTAACAGTGCATTGTTATTGTTAGGTGCTGTCAAGTGTCAAATCCTTTCTGACTTGTAGCAACCCTCATAGGGTTTTCAATGGCTATTTGGGGATTGCATTGAGGGTGGATTGCCATGTCCTTCTCCCACTTTTGCGGTGCTGGGAATCCACCTCAGGACCTCAAAGACTACAGAGCAGCACTCTAACAACTGAGCTAAATTCCAAACCCAACAGTGCATTACATATGTCAAAATAGTTAGAACAGAGAAATTTGAAAGTTATGTACCATAAAGAAATGATAAGAGTTTAAGGTGATGGCTAGACTAATTACCCTGATCACTACCTAGAATGTATAGGAATCAAAACATCACATTCAAAAATGTGTAGTATCATGGGTTGATAATTTTTTTTCAGGTTAAAAAAGTGGGGAGGCATCCTTCCTTCTTCTGTAGATCTTAGCAATGTGATTTTTCACTGATTTGGGAACTTTCCAATGTTCACAACTAGACTTTTTTTTTTTTTAAAGAACATGTTATTTTGTGGTCAAAGACAGGGTTGTTCTGAAACATTTACTATGCTGTTGCCAGAAGAGAAACTCTTGAACTAATAATGGTAGCTGGTACCTCCTGAGAAGGCAGCACATGTCAGATCAAGTCTGGCATGGCTGTTGAGTTACCTAATTCCAGGGAGCACCCTTTCCACTGTGTTTTAGATGAATGTCAGGGGGTGGCCTGGAGTTGTGCAAAGCAGCACCCCTGAGCAGGTGGACACCATTCAACCATCTTTCTGTGTATTATCTCATCCTCACAAAACTCCTATTTAATACCAATTTACTTATGTTTTTGTTGTCGTTGTTAGGTGCTGTCGAGTTGTGTCCAACTCATAGGAACCCTCGTAGGGTTTTCAATGGCTGATTGTTTTGGGATTACCTCGGGAGTGGATTGCCACATCCTTCTCCCAGATTTACAGATGAGGAGGTGGAAACTCAGAATGCATAATTTTCCTAAGGTCACGGGGTTTGTAAATGACAGAGTTTAGAGGTTAACCCAGGATTCTCTGACTATTAAGACTATTTCTTAATATGTGGACACAAAGTTTGCATTAAACCTTTGACCTTCCCATCTTCCCTGTCTGTAAAATGGGCATAATAGCATTTATTCTCAACTTTTCATGACTGGCTAGAATAAGTGGATGAAGGGGTGGTCTTAAACTCTGGAGAGTTTTGGGGGATAAGAAACTTGACTTTCATTACCACAGCTCTGTTCAGGAAAGTGGTTTTCTCACAAAGTTATAAACACCCCCGGTTGTTAAACAAGCAAATGAAGACCATCAGTGAAACAGGGATAAGGCCAGAGCAGGTGTTTCAAATAGCACTGTAGAGTGATGGTGAGAGTCAGCCACCTTTTGAATGGCGCAATGCTTTAAAAAGTAACATCTTTAAAAAGCAACAGCTTTATCCGCTGAGTTGTGGAAGACTAAGTATTCCCTCCACTAGTTTTCTTCTTTCCCTTAAGGACATCAGGTGTTCAATTCATTTTGGTTTTTGTTTCCTCTTCTATCTCAGTGACTACAAAGTGTTAATTTTAAAAGTAGGGATTTTGAGAGTCCCTAGACCCTTCGGGCATTAATATTGCAACATAAAACCCTTTACCTAGAAGTCACAGTTTCAAAGCAAGGCTGGGTCAGTAGTGACTAAAAGTCTAATGACTTGCCATCTGTTGGCTGTTTTGCGACTTATGTGAAATGAATCAGTGGTCTCAGCTCACTCACCAGTCCACATCAGAAGGGGCACTGCCAGACACTGGTTGGCATTCTCAGCACAGAGGCCAAGACCTCAATTGGAAGATCTGTCTCAGGGATATTGCAATTATCTTCCACAGAATAGAGGCATGGGATGAAGGAGCAAGTGCGGGGGGTGATTGGGAAAAGAGAGAGCCTTTGTCTTATTTTTGTACCTTCTTGACAAAAAAGGAGATACCTCAACTAGGAGTGGTATTATATGCCTGTAATCCTAACACTCAGGAGGCTGAGGCAGGAGGATTGTGAGTTTGAGGCCCCAGAGTGAGATGCTGTCTGAAAAAATCAAAAATATAATAATAATAATAATAATAATAATAATAATAAATCTCATTTTGGAATTTTGGACCCAGGAAAGAGGTGCAGCTCCCGATTTATCATTTACTTTTGTAATTTCACTCAGCTGAAGTGAGGTGATAATTTCTAGCAATAATAACGCAGAGAATGGTGTACCAAGGAAACTTCTCTTGCTGTTTTAACTAAAGACAGCTGAACATGAGAATAGATAGGAAGGGAAACAGCAGGGGAGAACAGGCAGGAACATTTAGACAGGTGGACACCTTCATTTCTTCCCTGTACACAGAAACAATCACATGAGCCTTGAAGATCCAGAGAAGAAAACAGTGGGTGTCCTGTCCTTTTTATTTTGCCTGCTTCCCTCCCAGTTGGTTCTAAGCTTTCTGCAGGAATGCAAGGTTTCTCTCTTGTTGCTCTGGTTGTCACTCATGAACACTGATACTTTTCATTGCTGCTTTCTGATGAATTACCATTTATTACCACATCTAGGTCTAGGCATTTCCAGACTACTTACAGTTCAGGAAATAGATAAAATCCTTTCTTCCCAAAAGGAGCAACATAAAACCCTTTGTAATAATAAAACAGCTATCCTCTCTGCATGATGTTGAATTTTAAGCTCCATTTTTTTTCAGTTACTACATTGTCCTTATTAAAAAAGTCCTTGCCTGAATCCAAGGCCCTTCCCTGACTTTGGTCTATGCGTCTGCAGCCTTGTTACACTGTCAATAGAATGCAGTATGGTAGCATGTCAATTTCAGTGGGTCAAGGTAAAAATGAAGTCAAGAAGCGGGTAGTGAGAACATGGACTGATCTTCCATGAAGCTGCCAGTGAAAGAGGAAGAGAGTAATGGAACAGAGAGCTTTGTTAGGATGAAAGAGGTCTTGTACAGATATTTTTAGTTTGAGAGATGAAGAGAGGGAGAATGAAAATGCTCAGGAAAGAAGGGCAAATAACTTTTAGACAAGTGCCAAAGAAGGGGAAATGCAAGGTGTCAACTGCTTAGTAGGAGAGATGGTCCAGAAGGAGATGGGTTTAAGAGGAAAGAAGGGGTAACTAATCCATTTCCGATGTGGAAGGGCAAATCATTTGGCTCTACATCCACACTGTGCTTGCTATGGTTCGACTGTGGCCACCAAGTTCATGTAGTGGAAGATTAATCTACAATACACCAGTGTTAAGCAATGGGACCTTTGAGAGCTGCTTAGGTTATGTGGGCTCCACGCTTAGGAATGGATTACTGCTAATTATAAAGGACTTGAGGCTTATGAGCTCAGTTTCTTGCCCTCTTTTTCCCTCCCTTTGTCTTTCTGCCATCTTATTACAAAGCAAGAAGGCCCTCACCACAAGTCCCTGACCTTGGCCTTTCCAACTTCCAGAACTGTGAGCCAAATAAATTTCTACTGTTGGCAAATTACCCAATTAAAGCAACACAAAATGGAGTAAGGCAGCCTTCTTTGCAAGGCAGAAGGCAATACTCTTCATGGAGAGGCAGCCATATCTTAGAAATGTGCCGGGCACTTGTGGGGAAGGGATGAGGACACCGTGCGGGAACACAAGTAAAGGGCTGTTAGTAGAGCCAGGTTGGATGGGTTTGCATCCTCTATCTGTGCATTAATATTATCTTTAAAAGTCTACAGCATGGCTCGGTTTCCAGTCACGCAGACAGGATCGCTGTTTTATATTACATAAGGAAATTTGACATGAGGAGAAAAAGCAGACTAGAAATTTCCACCCAACGTATATGTGGAATGGGAAAAAATACCCAACAAATGGGATTGTCAAAAAAGTTTTCAAAGAACTTTACCAAAAAGAGGCCCTTTTCTCTTATTTAAGTCAAAACAGCATGGAAAAATAATATTATGATGTTCAAGCTCCATTCTCTCCGTTGGGGGTGAGGCTTGAAGAAAAAGAAAAGTGTATTCTGTGGTTAGTCATATTTTAATTGGTCACAATATGAAGCAAAAGTTCAAAACTAAGTACTAGAAATATCTCCCCTCTGGAACATTCAATTAAAATCTGTGTGTGGCGGGGGAAAGCCTCAAAATGACAACCAGAGAATAAAAACAACAATAACAAAAGTCACTCTAAGCTGAGATTGTGGGCAGGCAGATGACATTAACATGAGCAGAGTGTGTGAGTGTTTGGGGGCTGGAGAGCTGGGCTGATTATCCCAGCCACTGTCAGCTGAAGGTTCTGCCCATGCCTGGGCATTATCCGTTCCGCAAGGGTGCTTTGCTCTGAACCAATGTGTGATGTGGACAGAATTCTGTGGCACCTGAATTCCTGCCTTTCCATGCCCCTTTGTTACCCTTTGCAGTTTTTCCTTCCAATCCTTATAAATATCTCAGGTCTTTCCTGAGGCCTTTGGTCATAAAAGATTTGACATGTATTTACACTAAGGTAAAAGTACTGAGGAGAGAAAGGGGAAGTTATGTACCTCACGAGTATTGTTGTTATTAGGTGCCGTCGAGCCAGTGTCGGACTCATAACGACCATACACACAACAGACAAAACACTATTGTCAGTGCTTCTCTGCTATTCATAGAGTTTTCAGTAGTTCATTATTTTGGGGGAGTGGGTTGCCAGGTCCTTCTCCCAAGCCTACAGCACCTGGTGTTCCCAGGTGGTCTCCCATCCAAGTACTAACCAGACCCAACCCTGCTTAGCTTCCCAGATCTGATGCCACAGTTGCAGGGCTGCAGGCTCAGGAGTATTAGCACTCTAAAAAGGCAAGTCTTAGGCAAAGTAAATGTTACTGAATTCTGCCACAATATCACATGGATAGACAACTCTCATGATTTCTAAGAGCCATTCTGAGACCATGCCATGTTCCAGCCAGCAAGAAGCCTTGAAAGGATAGCTCATAGAATTATTTGGGTCCTGAAGGGAGCATCAAGATTTTAACATGTTATTGACTAAGATGATGTGAAAATCACCATAATAAAATCTATAGGTTACTATAGACAAAAATGTCCTTGAGCTCTTTAGCATTTAGCATTCTATTTGGCCATGCAGTATTCCACTTAACAACTTCTTTTTTGCCTTAAAGGAGAAAATACATGTCTTGCGGGTGGAGTACATGTGTGTACAGCTATAGCATGTGCACGTTTGTGCCAAGAAGTTTGGAGGTCCTAGTGCAACACACATACCACCTGAAGTCCCTGTGAGGAGTCAGTCCCTGTCATTTATTAAGTTGTTCCTCATAGCCACCCTGTGAAGTTGTAGGAAAGGGAGCCAGGCGGACAGCCTGAATGACTTGCCTATGTTCACATTATACACAGTTGGGATTTGAACCCATTGGTTCAACATGGGCACTGCCTCTGGGCTCCAGCACTCTGCAAAATGGCTTTGAGACCTCACAGAGGCAGCTGGCTTTTAATTAGATGTTAAAGGATGCATTTTCCAGTTTGTGATGTGGTGGATGGGGTTCCGTTAGTTTTCCAAGTACATGAACAAACATGGTAGATTCAGGGAAACTGAATAGCTTGAGGTGGGAGGAATAGGATGGACACAGATGACACCTCTTTTACTCTCCAGAGAGTCTGGGCATGGCTTGT
Organism: Pedetes capensis; assembly: GCA_007922755.1. Classification (NCBI taxonomy): domain Eukaryota; kingdom Metazoa; phylum Chordata; class Mammalia; order Rodentia; family Pedetidae; genus Pedetes; species Pedetes capensis. Next base: position 43,574 of record VMDO01006371.1, read on the forward strand.
GTTGAAATGGTTCCCTCAACTCTGGGGTGTTGGAGGACCTTGAGCGCCACGCTGCAATTTGGATTCGATTGGGTGGGAAAACATGCTTGATGACCAGAATTGCTTGGGAAAAAAGGCAAGAGTAGCATAGAGACCTTCTTTATGGTATTCAAGGACTTGACTTTGTAGGACTGCTGAGAAAATGAAACAAAATGGGTTTAGAACACGTAGTAGAATGCTCAGTGAATATGAGGTCCGCTTCTCTCTCTTGTTCTCATTTTTTCTCTTTCTCCTCCTGTTCTTCCTCTTCCTCCCTTCCTTCTTCCTCCTCCTCCTTCTTTTTCTTCATCTCTTTGTCATTATTGTTGGGGACCATGAGTCACACCCCTTTCTCATCTGCAGCTCCTCCTCTTTGCTCTTCTGTAGAGCAAGCAGCCCCTGGGAGCTGGCAGAGAGGTGGGCACAGGGTGAGTTTAGCGAGCCCACTTGTGAGCCAGAATCCAAGGAGCTGTCAAGGTCGTCTGGAGGTGGGGAGACCCTTTGTGTTCCCTGGACCCCATTTCCTTTTGAAACACTAAGCAAACTCAGCTGCAGGCTGTCACATTGTGTGCTTATTCAACCCCCACCTGACAGTTTGGGCAGGGAAAAAAACCCAACGGGGACTGAAAGCCCACATTTTAATGTTCCCAGCTGGGATTCTAGACAGGGTCATGTTACCAACACACACAACACAAAGCCAGGAGTCTAATATTAATAGCTAATAGATCCAGTATCACACATCAGCATCACACATCAAACAGTGTGTTTCTGAAGCTGATATCAAATAATATTTCTACTCTTGATTATGTTCCCTTTCTTCTAGGACAGAGAAGAGAAACAAGTGAAGCATCCCTGGTCATATTATTTTGGGAGTTGGTATCAGCTAGCCAAATAATGAGTAAGGGAAGGGCTGGGGAAATTATTTTTTTAAGCAACATTAATGGGACATGGTATACAGTAAGTTAAACCTTCCAACAACTTTATGAGTAGAGGTTATTATGCCCATTTTGCAGATGAGGTAACTGTTCCTAGAGAATAGTCAATGCTGGAACTGGGATCCAATTACAAATGCTTTGTGAGAACAACCACAGTTTTGCAAGTATTAACACCAAAAAGTCATCACAAAAAGCATCCATAGATAATTTCATAGTAATGGGTCAGCCTGACATTAGATTTGCTTTTCAATTAAAAAGTAAGTTGTTGTTAGGTGCCATCAAGTCGGTGTCCAACTCATAGCAACCCTGTGTACAACAGATGAAACACTTTTGTTGTGTTTCTCTGCTATGCATAGGGTTTTCAATGGCTGATTGTCTTTTGGGAGGGGGTTTCCAGGTCCTTCTCCCAAGCCTACGGCCCTTGGTGTTCCCAGGCAATCTCCCATCCAACTATTAACCAGGCCCAACCCTGCTTAGCTTCCAAGATCTGACAGGATCAGATGCCACAGTGATATGGCTGCAGGCAAAAAGTAAGTTGGAGGGACATAGTCACCATGAACAACAAATGCCAATACAGAAGGAGTAAAACCTCAAACAAGTGGGTAGGGTTGGAAACTTGGAGGAAATAAGATAGTAATTACTAAGGTAAATAACCAAACAATGTAGCATGGTAGAGACTGGTAGATGCCATTGAGAAAAATACAGCCAAGAAGGGATGGGGAGCTTAGTGGAGAACTTGATTCTATTTGAAATTCATGCCCAGTGTCAATAATAAGTGAATTTCCTTCTTCTTCCAGACCATAAAGTCCACAATGCAACTATTGGGTCTATTGTGTTCACCACATATTTTCTAGCAGCCTTGGCATTGTGGGTTTTCAATTAGTATTTGTTTAATGAATGAATGTGCACAGGAATTCGGGTGCATATGCAATGGACAAGACAAATTCACACAGAGGATAACTATTTGAATGGTGAGGTCTGACACCCAGAATCATGATGTGCATCCTCTGGTTGTAAGTATGGTTTTCCAGTTTCAAATTCTGAAAACTTAAAGAGAAAAGACTTTGGGAGTTTAGGTAAAGTTAAAGTGAGTAACAAAAGAAACAGAAAGCAAGGGACTGAATTGCCCAGGCCAAGGGGCAGTAGTTGGAAAGTCCTCCTTGGTTTTGTTGCTGAAGGACTCAGATTGTGACTTCAGGGGAGCCAAGGAATAGACCCAGTCAGTCCTACACTTTTGGTTATTATTGGGAGAGGTATTGTTTATTCTGGACTCATTCAATATACATGCGCTTTCATTAAACATTGATTGTATTGTTTGACTGTCCATCTTGCTCAGATATGTTGTTGTTGTTAGGTGCCTTTGAGTGGGGTCCGACTCATAGCAATCCTATGCACAACAAAACAAAACTCACTGACACTGTGCCATGCCTGGCACTATGTCAGCACTTCTCTGCTATTCACAGGATTTTCAATGGCTGATTGTTTTGGGTCCTTCTCCCTACCCTACAGCACCCAGTGATTTGTGGGACAATTTGTGTTGATTCGTGAAGTGGTAGTGATATTGGAGTGGTCAAATATTGGCTGGGGTAGGGTGGGAGACTGGATGGAGCCAGCTCATATACATAGATGATTCTGGAAAAGAAGGAAGATGAGAAAGGAAATTATTAAAGATAGAAGAAATTTGAATTTGTGTATAGGAAAAGTCCTGAGAAGAAATGAGGTTGGTAAACATGAAATGTGATAGTATAAGATTTCTCAGAGGTAAGAAGAAATGAGATTCAGACCCCAGGGATGGACTGGTCTAGACAGGAAGAATCCTTTGACAAAACAGAAAGCCAGGAAGCAAGATGGTGACAGAGCCAGGCCATCTTGTAGATCTACTGGCAAGAACTTGAGGTAGTTCCTCGCAGATTCCTTTGTTTTGTTCTGTTGTACATAGGGTTGCTATGAGTCAGACAGCACCTAACAACTACAACGAAATCAGTGGGCACCATTCGGTAGCATCCAACCTATTTGACCCTTCTTTCCTTTTTTCCAGAAACACATATCTTCCTTGATACTGGTCTCTTGATCCTCCTAATTTTTCTGGCTACTTCTTATTTTCCTTTGTCAATTCTTCCTCCCCTTTGGAGATTTTTAAAATCTCTTTAATCAATCCAGTTCTGCCAATCTCTACTACTACAATCTCAGTACAAAGCTTCAACTTTCTCCATCTTGTCTAGTTTAAAGGAGTTCCAAACACTCTTGGCAGGACCACTCTTCCCATGAGTGCTACTCACTGCAATGAGTCCCCTGACCTCCTTTAATGACTTCCAGTATGCTTAGAAGGAAATAAGATAGTGGCTATGGCCCTTGTTCTCTGCAGCCTCCCTCTTCAGTTTGACTCCAGACCTTTTAATCATTCACCTTCTTCTCTGGACGTACTGACTTTCACTTGGTCTCTCAAATGATCATGTTTCTTTCAGCATCAAAGCCTGTGAGCGAGCTCATCTCTTTAATTCTATTGCTCCACTCTTTGCCCAACTCCTGTTTATCCCTAAGGTGGGGGTCCCCAACCCTGTTAGGAACTGGGACACAGAGCAGGAGGTGAGCCACTCTGCATTGCTCATACTACCTACTTCCCCTCCAGTACATGGAAAAATTGTCTTCCATGAAACTGGTCCCTAGTGCCAAAAAAGATGGGGACCCCTTCCCTAAGGAACAAAACTTCCTCAAGGATATTTCTCAGAATCCCTCAGGACTAGGTCAAGTCTTTCTGTTCCAGACTTTTGTGGAACCTTGTACTTTTCCTACATAATAGTTATTGCAATTGATTATCTGTGTAGTTTCTGATTTAATCTCTCTGCTGCTAGTTTTGAAGTGTACAAGGCCTAATTCAACCTTCTCTATTTCACTACTGTGCTTCTGCTCCAAGCATCTCAAACAGAGCCTGGGCCGTATTCACTAAAAGAGTGAGAGAATAAACCAACTTCAGTTTTCAAAACCATTATCTCCATGGTAAATCTGCAAAGCCATTGTATATAATGTCACTGGACTCCTAATGTTTGAACCCAAGCTGCTGATTTCTCTAACTCCTTCCTTCCCTCAACTCCCCTTTTGAACTGAATTTGAGCCTCTTCATTCAGATATCTTCTGTCACGACCACCTCTGCAAGTCCTGTTTTCAGAGTGTTTCCCTCCTCAAGCCGTCTCTGCTTCTCATCTTCTCCATTTCAGCCCTTGCTGACACCATTGCCTTACTTCTTCAATGTCAAAAGCATAGCAGCTTTATTACCCTTTTTTATCATAGAAACTTTAAAACTAGCATTTAGAGTTCTTTCTCAATGACAAAAATAATACATGTTCATTGCAGCAACTTGAAAATATATTTAAAAGACAAGAAAACAAAAACCATGAATTTAACTAGTAGTAATCGTCACAAATAGTTTGTTATATAACATCTCAACCTTTTCTATGCACACATATACATTATTTTAAAAGTGTAACAGGGTTTTTCCTTCCTTTTAAAATTAATTTCTGTTATGGGGATTTTCAAGCTAGAACTATAATTAACAATTATCAACACTTTGTCACTCTTATTTCTATACTTCAATTTTTAGCATTTTAAAGCAAATCCCAAAGTTCATGAAATTTTACTCTATAAGATTTCAATTCAGTGTCTCTAATACATTTTTAAAGATGGTAATGTAAACATTGTTATACTTAACAAAACTAACAATAAGTCCTCAGTTTCATCTAGTACTTATAAGTACTTTGGTTTCTCTGACTGTCTCAAAAGTATCATTTTATGGTTTTATTTTTTGAATTAGAATCAAAAAATAGCATATTGTATTTGATTTGTACATTCAGATTTTTAAAATTAGGAACATACTGCACAAGCTGTTTATAATTTGTCTTTTTAACTTAACATATAATGCACACTTTCTCATATTAAAGATTTTTCTTCAATGCTCCTAATGTCTACACAATAGTCCATACTTATTATATCCAGTATCTTGTTATTGGGCATTTAGTTCATTTGCAATTATATTTCCCATGAGTAAAGCTTTTGATGGGTACACTTAGACATGAGACCTGTACCCAAGGTGAATAAGTACATTTGTTAGCTTTTGATATTGCCAATTTGTTCTTCAGAAGGAATACAACAAATAATCTTCCCAGAGTGTATTCCTTGTAAACACTCATTGTTGTCATTGAAAAATCACTATCATTTTTACCCAAATGAACAAGCAAAAATGTCTTTTTTTTTTTAAAGAATTTACATTTTTAGTTTGGTTAGAAATGAATTTGTATGTTTAGCAGCCAGGTAGGTGTCTTTGGAAAATCACATGCTCGTATTCTTTGTTCATTGTTCCAGTTTGTTTTTCCACTGTTATTGATTTGTAAGGGCTTGATACTTGACCGAGGAGACTGTTTACGAATGTCACAATTATTGTACTTCTGGAGTTTGTCATTAACTCTTTCTAGAAGTGTGGGGTGGGGCGGTGTTTGTTTTGTTTGTTTGTTTGTTTTTGCCTTCCTCTCATGTTTAATTACCTGGATTTTTCTTTTCACGATTTCTTAAATGTGTCCTCCTGACATTATGATGCTGTGGCTCTCACTGACTTCCTGACAGCCCTTCCTTCTTGCTGATTTGTTTATCTCCAATCTCTTTTCTAGTCCATTGTGATGGCTGTGGCCTAATGAATATGTCTATGATCACTTTCATTATGTTGCTCTTCTATTCATGACTTCACAATGGCCTTTCATAGCACATCAGATGAAATCTAAACCCTTCAGTCCAGCATGTAACAACATCCATATTTCACTTAAACCTCTCCTTTCTAAAATTATTTCCTATTCTGTTTTTAACAGGGGCTACCCCTGGCAGCCTGGTTGGTTCCTCTACTCTCCCCATCACAAACCTATTAACCCATGTTGTTACTCTTCCTTCTGGAAGCTCACGTCAATCAAGACTTCTCCAATTTCATGGTGCAGCTAAACACACATCTGCCCTGAAAAGTCTTTTATGAGCTTCCTTTGCCTTGAGGTCTCTTCTCCCATCTCTCCAAATACTTAACTCTATATGCCTTTTGTTGTTGTTGTTAGGTGCCGTGAGTCAAGTCTGACTCATAGCAACCCTCATAGGGTTTTCAATGGCTGATTCTTTTGGGATTACCTCAGGAGTGAGTTGCCACATCCTCCTCCCATTCTGTTGGTGCTGGGGATTGAACCTGGGTCCTTAGAGAGTGCAACAGCACTCTACCAATTGAGCTAAACCCCAGCCCAGCTATATGCCTTTTAGTACCTCCTAATTATTTGACTCAGGAGAAGGACGTGGCAATCCATTCCTGAAGCAATCCTAAAACAATCAGCCATTGAAACCCCTATGAGAGTCATTATAAGTCGGACCCAACTTGATGGCACATAAAAATAATAATTATTTGACTATAGGTTGAGCATCCCTAATCTGAAAATCCCAAATCTGAAATTCTCCAAGATTGGAAACTTTTTGGTTACCAATGTATATGACACCACAAGTGAAAAATTCCATACCTGACCTCATGTGATCAGTATAGGCAAAACACAGGTGCACTAAGAATATTGTATGAAATTACCTTTGTAGTACATATATAAACAGGGTGTATGTGAGATACAAATGAATTTCATGTTTAGTCTTATATCCTAACCCTAAGATATCTCATTATATATATGCAAATATTCTAAAATCTGGAAAAATCTGAAATACTTCTGGCCCCAAGCATTTTGGTTTAAGGGATACTCAATTTATATTTAAATTTGGGTGCCTTAATAAAACTGTAATCCTCTCTCTAAGGATAGGTACTATGTCATCTTTTGATTCTTCTACAGAACATGTGCCTACCCCAGGCTCAATACTTACTAACCACAAATTCCTTTTTGTTTATTTGTCTGTTTGTTTTATTGTTAGTGTTGTTTTTAGTTTTTTGAGACAGGCTTTCATAGCCCTTGCTGGTCTGGAACTCTCTATTTATCCCAGGATGACCTTGAACTTGCCATCCTCCTGCCTCAGCCTCCCAACTGCTGAGATTATAAGCGTGTGCTACCACACCCAGCTATTAACCAGATATTCTTGACAATTGACTCTATGTGAGAAGAGAACACTATCCACCTGCCAAGAATAGAGCAGGTACTTTTGAACCATTCCCCAGGTAATGATAGAGCAGCTACTTTTGAATCCCCAGAGTTTCCTAGGTAATGATAAAAATGGTCACAGACCATCTACAATCTTTTCTTTCCATCTATAATCTTTAATCTCATCTTCCTCTTGACCTGTGCCATACATGTAAACCATGAGTGATTGGGATTATCTCTTCATTCGCAGGAGTGGAATAGAATGTTCACCTGTACATAAAACAAAGTGACTCATGGCAAGCAGTTTAGTGATCTCAGTAGATGGACCTGTTTTAACAAAAGGCAGCTTAGCCAGCAGTAGGGAAGGTAGGAGATTCCGTCTGCTTCTTTAAAAGCTAAATGAGAAACTCAAGTTGATGTTTATAGAAACTGTATTTTCATTGTTGGGGTAAAAGAAAGATAAGTGAGCTCAGCCCTTTTTAATAAAAGTTAAACATACAGGTTTTAAAATGGCAAGCCATTGTTTTTGCTCAAGTCAGATGAGAACATTGAAAGTCAAGGGGGTGTGTCCAGTGGTTTTGCAAAGAGATGCCTCAGGGGGTGTTTACAATCAATGTCCTCAGCAGAAAGTCACTGTCTGTGCTATAGTGAAGGGCAAATCATCTCCCAATAGGTCTGCTTTTCATGATTCCATGATGAACTCTACTGCTGGAAATGTCTGAATCAAAACGGAATTTTAAGGAGTCTAACTCTAAATACAAACTATGAGACCATTGCTGTAGCTATGTGGCAGTGCGTTTAAAAAGTATTGGCTTAGCATGTTTTATGAAAGGGTTTGTTGTTTGTAGTTTTGTTCACTAATGTGTTTTAAGTGCCTAGAAAAGTGATTGGTAGTTAGTAGATGCCCAGTATTTGCTTAACTTAATTTAATTGTTCTTAAATTATTGGATCCATGACTGTTTATATGTGTATACACATATATGGAAAGAAAGAAAAAGAAAAAAGCACATGCTGACTCCTTGTGTTGTAATGTCTCAAATAATAAATCAAAACACAGTGATATTCCTGGGAGGTTTTCAATTTATGAAGTTCTTTCATAATTCATTCATTTAGTTGATTATTTTTGTACCTGTAATGAACCTGACGCTCTGATGAAAATAAGAGACAGAGGCCTGGTCCCAGCCTGCCTGTGTTTACAATCTGGGTAGGAAAATAAATAGGCCATTACAGAGCATGTGTAAGGCACAGTGGCAGTCAAAAGGGATTTAGAAAGAATAGCTACTTAGTTGTGGGGATCAGGGCCAATGACCCCAACGAGGTGCTGCTCAAGCAGAGAGCAAAGGTAGGGCGCCTGACCACTAGTTTGGTCCAGAAGGGAAAGGAAAGAGAGGGATGTCTCCTCTTCTGTCCAAGGAAGATCCTTGTTCTGATTTTTCTGCCACCATCTGTTTGTCTCCACCTGCCACCCCCAACTTGTGATGGATGGGGCCAGTCTGACTTGGTAAATGTAGATCCTACGTAAATTCTGCCAGTCCCTTTGTTGACTAGGAGTTCCAGGAGTAGGCAGGGGAAGACTAAGTGTCAGTCTTCATGGCTACATTCTGTCACTACTTCTGTACCCATGGCCTTCCCAATGCCCCAGACCAGTGGTTGTGGCTTTCAGGACTCTGCTACATGCTGATGGGCAGTGCCACTGGACTTGCCCCAGATTGCCTCCTGGACTCTTGAATCACCCTGTTGCAATCACTTCTTCAAAGATCCTCTGCTCCCTGCCCTAGCCTTCTGAGTGGATGTAAGCAGAATGATGTCTCTATTTCTACAAGAGTAGGGAAAATAGTGTGTGATGCTTATTTCAGTCTTCTGAACTTAGGAGTCCAGAGTTCTTTCCTGGTCTCCCCTCCCCTCAAGAGTCAGTTGAGACTTCCATGTGTCCTCTTGTTTCATCTGCCATCTGGAGGAACAATTCCATGTGTCAGGACTTACCATCTGTAGAGTCAAGGAAATATAATAATGAGGCCATGATTCAGTGAGCAGCTACTATGTGCCAGGGACATGTACCTTCGTGATCTCTAATATGTCAACAACCCTGCAAGGTTAGTATCAGGTGAGAAATGTGAGACTCAAAGAAGCTTAATGATGTGCCCAGCATTATACTAAGTTGCAGAATTGGGATTCAAATTCTGGTGTTTCTAGCTCCAAGGCCATGGTCTTTCTAGACTGTCATGTGACTACCCACCACCACATGGTACTCTAATGCCTTATTTCCCAAGCAGTCCATTAGTGGAAAGCCTCCAACTTTTTATTCCACCCATCTCTCTGTCTGTAGTGGCAGAAAGGAGACTTTTGTCTCTGGGCCATCTTCTGCAACCCCCTGGTTCTCAGTGCAAACAACTCCAGGTCATTTGGATACTCTATCATGGCCAGGAGCATGGAAGTTCTTCTCTTACCTCCTAACTCTAAGAAAGAGTGGCAATTTATATCTTGTAATGTCTACAGTCATCACCCATGGAAGCAGCAGTCAAGAAATCAAAAGTCACATTGCATTGAGAAAAGCTGTTGCAAAAGTGTTGAGAAGTAAAGATGTCACATTGAAGATGAAGGTGCACCTGACTCATGCCATGGTATTTTCAGTCACATTATACGGTTGTGAAAGCTGAATATTGAAGAAGGGAGACAGGAGAAGAATTTATGATTTTAAACTATAGTGCTTGAAACAAATACTGAATATACCATGGACTTCCAAAAGAACCAACAGATCTGTCCTAGAAGAAGTGCAACCAGAGAGCTCCTTGGAAGCAGGAATGGCTAGACTGAATCCTACATATTTCTGATATGTTGTCAGGAGGGACCAATCACTGGACATGGACGTTATGTTTGGGAGAGTGGCAGGTCAACAACAAAAAAAAGAAGACCCTCAACTAGATGGATTGACACAGTGTCTGCAACAGCGGGCTTAAACATAAAAAAGCCTGGCACAAAATTGGGAAGTGTTTCGTTCTTTTGTACATATGGTTGCTATCAGTCAGACCTGACTCAATGGCACCTAACAACAGCAAAATGTCCTGAAACCTTTGGGTTTATTATTGAATGGTGGCAATATACCAGCTACTGGGAATATAGAGGTAACAAGTAAGTCCCACCCTCAAGCCAAGTAAGAGAGTCAGACTCACAGTCAAAACAATAATAATAATAATAATTGCAGTACAAAAATAGGATTGAATATAATGGACAGTGTGGGAGAGAGGCAAGAACATGTCTGCCCAAGGAGTCAGTGTAGGGACAGTTCACTAAGCCTCTAAGGTGTTGCTTGGGCCAAACCATCAAGTATGAGCAGAAGTCTGGGAAGCAAATAAGAGGGAAAGAGGATTGCAGAGGCAGAGGGAGTTAGAGCCAATTTCTGAGTCCTGTCCTAGCTCAAGGGACATTACCTATATGGCCCCTTTGGGTCTCTGTTTCCACTTCACAGAGAAAATATGCTACAGTGTCTACATAAAAAAAAATCCACTAAGGTCCTTTCTGGCTTGGCATGTTTGATGCTATGGCAGAAAAACCTGGGCCAGTTTCCTTGTTTCCTCAGATAAGCGTGAAACTTCTTGGCCTTTGTGTTCTCTGCTGTGGGAAGGGCATTCGTCCTTTCAAGCTTCCAGAAGCCCATTTAGTAAATTAATACTGGAGCTACTGTGGGATTGAATCACAGCTTGCCGTTGTCATCAGCTTAGCACTCCTAGAGACAGGCTCACACCCAGGCTACTGGCGGCCAGCTTAGGAGAGAGGGCCTAATTGTCCATTTCTTCCTCTGATTATAGGGATTCTCATAATGATGAATATTGGAAATGAAGCAGTTCTAAATTAAGGGGCATTTACTGTTTTAAAGTAACATTTCTACATCTAATCGCAAATGTTGCAAATATTCATTGAAGGAAATGATGAAAAGTAGTAGGGAAGAAAAGATCACCTGTCAGTTCTTTACGAAGAGTAATAATGTCAATAGTCTCTTCTTTGTGCCTGTATTTTACAAAAATATGGAGAGGATAACAGTGTGTGATACCAACTATTTGTAACATATATTTTTCACTTAATGGTAGAGATTGAGCATCTCCAAAATGCTCCAACATCTGAAAATTTTTGGTTACCAACATGATGCTGCAAGTGGAATATTCCACACCTGACCTCATTGGACAGATTAAAATGCAGGGGCACTAAAAATATTGTATGAAATTATCTTTAGGCTGTATAGGAAACAAATGAATTTTATATTTAGATTTGGGTCGCATTCCCAAGATGTCTCATTATATATATGCAAATATTTCAAAATCCCCCCAAATCCAAAATCCAAAACATATCTGTTCCCAAGCATTTTGGATAAGGGATATTTAACCTGTAGGTAAAAACACTACATCATTAGTATTCCTCTGGTGTACTATATTTAGTGGTTTCATAATGTTCTACATAGTATATGGTTTATTCACGATTTATTTAACAAATCTTCTATTGCTGGGCAAGGAGATAGTATTTGAGCTTCTTGTAATCATAAACAATGCTGTGATGAACATCTTGGAGCTAACTCTTTGGGCACATAGATGATCATTCTAAGCCTGGGATGGTGTTATGCAGACAGATTGGATTCAGAAATAAGCCTTCTGTGTGTCTGTGTGAATGGCAGCTTTGTTTAGAGAGTTATTTCCCTAGCTGCATGTGCTGGGGAGGATTGACCAACCCCAGACCCATGGCACACCCTGCTGAGCTGCGTCGGTCCTGCCACCTGGCACCTCCCCATGTCCTCTGAAACCTGCCACAGGGCTGGGGCCTCCCGGTTGGAAGTGAAGCCTTGCAGAGTGGGAAGGCAGCATGGGGAGGAGGAGGAGAGGGCCCTCAGCAATTTTTTATGACATCAGGCTTCTGTTCAGTGCTTTGGATAATTAAAAATAGACTCCCACCCAGGCCGCATCTTCCGTCTGAAATGCACGGCGTGTGGATTCTGGAATTGGCTCCCGAGGGACGGGGTGGAAGCCTAGTCCTCTGGGACATCGCCACAAGCTGGAGAGAGGCTCCTGGAGCACTGTGTGGAGATGAAGCCTCCACAGGCAGGGCTCAGAGAGGTGACCTCATAGGTCCTTCCCATCTGTAACTCCTGTGATGATCAGAACGGATTTGAGACTGTGACCAGACTCAGAACATAAACATTTAAAAAATAAACCAGCCCCTGCGGAGTTACAGAGAGATTTCTTTCTTTATATTTCAGCCTGAAAAGCCACATCTGTTCTGCCTGATATTTGAGACTGGCAGCATCCCTTACGTGGTCGCCTTGGCTGGGGGGAGCTCTGTCTTCCTCAATGATGGCAGAAGAACATTCCAGAACCAACTCTCCAGGTGTTGGGTGACAGATGGCTTCCCACTATAGAACTGCCTGCATGTTGCAGGAGGGAATGAATCCACACCCCACCACTGCCACTCACGTATAAAGTGGCCTCTGATATAGTTGGGACAACTGAAGTGGGGTCACCGACTTCCTGCTTCTCTTTCTTGGGGCTTGATGCACATCCTCAGCTTTTTCTCACTTGGAGTGGAAACGCCACAGCAGGGACACAGGTGGTTTTGAGATGGCAAAGAGGCCACAATCCTATTGGTGTAGGCCGGTCTGAATGTGTCCAAACCACATTTGTTGTGGTTAGGTGCCATCGAGTTGAATCTCACTTATAGTGACTCTAAGTACAGCAGAATGAAGCACTACCCAGCACTGTACCATGCACACAGTCTTCTTATGTTTGAGCCCATTGTTACAGCCACTATGTTTCTTCTCATTTGAGTCATGGCAAATGAATAAAAGGAGGTCCCAGGGGCTTTACTATATTCCCATCACTAAGGTCAACTCTACTTTGAGGAGGCAACCCTCCCCCAATGATTTCTTGAATGCCTTCCAGCCAGGGTAGGGGGGGCTCATTTTCTGACACTGTATTTGACAACACTTCTCTGTTACTTATAGGGTTTTGAGTGACTATTTCAGGAGTGGACTGCCGGGTCCTTCTCCCTAGTCTGTCTTAGTCTGAAAGCTCAGCTGAAACCTGTCTACCATGGATGGCCCTGCTGGTATCTGAAAAATCAGTGGCATAGCTTTCAGCATCATGGGAACATGCAAAACCCCACAGCATGACAAGCTGACAGACACATGGAGGAGACCTCATTTAGTCAACCAAAATTTACCACTAGAAGAAAATAAATTGGTCTGTTTATCACTAAAATCTTTGAAGTCACAAATCTTTATCTAATTTGCTTACTGTTATATCCTCAGGCCTGTGGTATGCCCTCAATAAGTTTTTGTTGAATGAATGAATGAAGTCATCTACCATGACATCTACCATGACTAGGCGCTGTGATAAATTTTAAGAAAGCAACATGGCATAATATGAAGGCAATGGAGTCCACTCACAAAGTTCTGGGTTCCAATCTACATTCTGAGCCTCCATTTCCTCTTCTGAAAAATGGAAATAAAAGGGCCCAACTCCCAAGGAGCCTATGATGAGTACATGTATCAGTCCAGTGCCTAGCACGCACCAGGAGGTATTGAGTGAGTCCTTGTCATCCTTTTCCTTGTGAGCATTCTGGACTGTGCATCTCCCTGAGGGTTGAGCGGAAGACAGGAGGGCTGGCCAGTCACTGGTTCCACTCTCTCCCCTTTGTACCTGGTGAAGGAAACTGTGCCAACACCAAGCCATTGATCTCTTTTCAGGCCACACCCCTGGAGCTGTGAACTGAGAAGAATCTGCTCTAGTGGCCACTAGTTCATCCTCTAGCTGCAGCCCAGACACATAGGAAATTAAGAAAAGAGAGGAGAGGAGGTTTTCACCCCTCTCCACTCAGAGCAAAGCCCCTACTTTTGTTATGTACGCTGGAGCATTGGCTTGGCAACTGCTATATTCCTTTTATAGCATTGCTCTGCATAAAACGGCATGATTCCAACTTATGGTACACCAGAGTTTGATTATATTTAAAAGTCAAACATGGAAGATATCCATTGTCCACATCAGGGAGGAAGAATAAGCAGCACCATGAATCACTATTCTTTATACACTTATATTCCCCAAACTAACTGCTCATTTGCTTAAATGAAAGGCCCCACATTGAGTACCCATCATTAGCAAATGTGAGCTGATTACACTGAACTACCTAAGCCTTATATTTCATACTAGAAATCTAAGCTGAAATATTTTCATGTGGTAACACTTTTGGTAGAGGCAAAATAATTTAAACAAATAATTAGTCTTGAGAATAAAAGTGTACACAAAAGCACAATTAATGAATTTACTAATTGTTCTTCCCTGCTGTGGACATTGCTCAAAGTTGAATTTTAAGCTCTTGCATAAATATAAACTACTGTACTAAGCCACAAAACTGGATGACTCACCATTAGTCATTAATGTTGCCTTAAAAACAAATTGGAGCTCTCAGAGAACATGCCTTTACCTAGGCAGACATTATTTTGAAAATAAAGCAAGCCTTAGATGATAAACTGTTCCTGGAGACTTTGGGAAAAAAGCACACACACACAAGAGATTTGTGGGTTTTAATGCCCTATGTAAATATCAGACAGGCAACATTTCTCTTATTCAAAACTCTCCATTAGCTGAGTAGGAGTGAATTTGGTCTCTCTTGATCATGTGGCTGAAACTGTTCACCTCTTTCTCTCTTCCCTCACCCCTTGCTGAAATAGAATCCAACTGTGAACTGAAGTGTCTTTTGCTTTTGATATTCTCTCTTTTTGATGGAGACAGCTTCCTTATCATCTTCCACATCCTCCTCTTCCTCTTCTTCTTCCTCGTTGAATTCCTACAGAAGCAGTGTTTTCTAGATTTGCCTAAAGGACTGTAAACTATAGACTGTAAATTGAAACGGTTCTTCATGTTTTCCCAGCCTGGGAACACAAGTAAGAGAAGGCAATAGAGCGATATTGAAAAGTTAGATAAATTCCTGGTAGAGCTCTTGGTGTTTCCTTAAACAGAACGATGACAGCAACAAAAGATCTTCTTCTCTCTTATAGTGGTTGTTTTAAAATATGGCTCCAGAAGATAATTATTCCTAATTCTGATATTTCATATTAAGAAGCACCACAGAAATAACTTTACCCAATGTAGGGACTTCAGAGGGGTTGACAACAATCCATAAAATGGAACATTGAGACACCCAGCCCATTGTGGGTTCTTTCGTCCTTTCATCTCCACTTCACAATGTGCAGGATTGAGCTCTAGCATTACGATCTGATCTTAACAGGAAAAACTACAAATAATGGGCGGTCCTAGGATTCTGGCTTAGCGTGTGCAGTGAAGGAACATGACAGAATGTAGAAAAAACAGGTGAGAGTTCTAAAAGGGGGTTCAGCTATTAGGGATTATTTGGAAACACTGTTTGGTGATAATCCACTGGGTGGGACGCAAAGGTTGTGGAGTAGCGGGGATTGGGAAGTGGAGGAGAACGCCTTGGTAGCTCTTTGCCGCCAGAGCTAACCCCCATGTTGTCCCAGGTTTCGCTTGTCTGGCTCTATGATACAGCCTGGGCAGGAAGGCGCACTGTACAGATGCAACTTTAGGGGCTTCACGAAGGGTCCCCTCCCCCCCCACGTAAGGATTATATTATAAAAGTTTGTCTGCTTCCCCCCTCCCTGCCCCCGCCCCACCAGGAGCGAAGTAGGCGGCAAGGCTGGAGGGAAGCGGGAGGAGCCAAGGAGGGGGCGCTCTACCCTCTCCAGCCGCTCTGAACTGGTGGCAACCTCGATGAGGTCACGATCTCTGCAGTTTTGTTTGTCCAGACAGTTCATTTCAGATGATTTGGGTAATTTCACAGAAGTGAAGGCCCGCGCCTCCTTGCAATTTCAACAGAGAAGGCGGGGGAGGGGAGTGGATCTGGCTTTGAGGGGGACAAAGGACACAGAAAGGAGATGGGGGAGGCAGGCAAGCCAAGGTATTTTTCCATCTTTACATTTTGCTCAGGGCCATCCAACTCCACCAGCGCCAGCCCTGGCTCCCCTGAGAGCGACTGGAGAGCAAAATTCTGTAGGCAGAAAAATCTAAGCAGCAGAGAGACGGCTCTTCTCAGCCGCGTGCAGCTGGGAGCGCTCCTGCCGCAGAGGTGCCCTGTGAGCGCGCGGGAGGTTTGCAGGGCTCCAACACCGCCTCAGAGTGGGGGCGGGGGCTGCGTTCGCTGCAGTCTGATGATTTCTTAGCTAGGAAGCCTGTCCTTGGGATCCCAGGGAGGTGGCTGAGTGCCCAGGCTTCCGGTCTCTTGCCTGCCCTTTCCCACCTGTGCGACCTTGGGACAGTTATTTGACCTCTCTGGATCTCATTTTCCTCTTCTGTAAAGTGGGGATGATAACAGGACCTACCTTATATATAGCTCTGCTATGAAGATTAAACGAGGTAATCAGTAGAAGGCATTAGAAGCATGTCTCAAGTACCAAAAATGTTAGCTAAAGTTCCAATTACTTCCTCCTCTGAAGAGCACAACGTTCGCTTGCATCCAAGTGAAGAAGGACCCAGAACTGCTTTGGTTTTTGTTTTTTTGTTTTTTTCTTTCCTGGAATGGTTTCCAGAATGATTTGGCTTCTGGAGAGGGAATTATAAGGCAGCTGAACTTCTCTGGTTCTGTCTTCCACTCATTATCGCGCAGGAGTAACACAGGTTAATCGCATAGCTAATTAAGAGATAACATTAATGGAATCTGAGTTGGTGCCCTGATAAAGCCGAGCCCTGGCAGATAAATGCTGAGGTGGAGCCAAGCCATTTATTTGAGGAGCAGCGGGGCTCCTATCAGGGCACCGACTCTGCTTCCATTAAAGTTATTGATATTACACCCCAATCTACAACCGTAAGAAAATTCAATGCGTCTTTTTTCTGTTTCTGTGTTCTGAGGCAACTCAGCATTAGCAATACAGATTGAACAAATGTGGCAGCAGCTAGGTGATACAGCCCTTATAATTGAACAACCCACTTAATAATGAATTAACGAATGAATGAATGAACATTAAAGAAATTCATTCACAGTAAACATGGCTGCAATTAATATGTTGCAGTTCACAGGGGGATGTTGACCCCGCGTCTAGCAGAGCCAATCCCTCTCTAAATTGATCAGTTTTTTTTTTTCCAGGGCTCTGCCTCTGAGCAAATCAATGAAGGACCTGAAGTACCATTTCTGTATTTCTCCCTGTCTCCTTCCAGTTAACTTGAAGAAAGGGTTTTGGAGATTCTCTCCCCTTCTCGCTTTAATAAATTCTCTCATGGCTTCTTTAATTGTTGCTTTTTTTACCTTTCTCAGGGAATAATGATCAATTACTGCATTCAGCACGTTGATGGCTGACAAATTCTATTTGACATAATGCAGCCATGATTTAAAGGAAGAGCTGTGGTGCTGTCTACATGGCTGCTTCATGCGGAACAATGGTTGTATTGTACCCTCACAAAGGTGTGGGTCTGGGCGTCTGCAATTAGCCAAGTGCATTTTGCTGAGAGCCACTGACAGCCTAAAAGAGAACCAGACACCAGCTCAAGACGCTGTCGTCTCTGGTCATGGATCTAGTGACATCTTCACTGACTATGTTCTTACAGCGTCTCATACACAGGCTGCTGTTGCCTGTTGTCTCTGCTCCCTGAAAACCCCCACATGGGCAAATTCCCTTCAGAGTCAATAAGCTTCAACAAAGGCCTTCGCCAGGGTGAGAGGAACTCAAGCAACGAGACTGCACTTGGCATTCCTGTGCTGAGAATGTTAAATACCAATTCCATAATGAGAAGTAAACACTGGGGCTGTCTGAGAATCACAAATCAGCAAAACACAGACTCACCCACAGCACAGGCGTACCTGGGAGTGGATCAGAACTGGGTCCAAATGCCCACTCTGCTGCTCCTAGAAGCTTTGAATCCCGAGGACCTTGAGAGAATGTGCCTAAAACAGAACCTGGGACCTATAACTATGAACTCAAGTAGTTCCATTATTGTTGTGGAGGTCAAGGTCATATGTAATTGTTTCCTAGGCTAGATTTATGTGAGACCAAAGCCAAATTCCAAAAGAGCAAAAATTAAGGGGAGAAAAAAAACTGTCCTTTCCTGACTACTAACTCAGATAACAGGAAAATTCATTCGAGCTGCTTGGATTTTGAGGGTCTGCATCATGATTTCAAATAGAAGTGAATTTAAATTCAAGGAAAGGTCTTGTCTTTTTTTGCCATATAAATTAAAAATAAGTTGAAAATCGAAAATTCAAGCACTTGTGGGCTCTTCAAAAATTCCCATTTATTGAGTCTCAAAAGGAGATAGATTTCTTTAAGCAATTTGCCAAATAAATCTGAAAACACCTGAGACACTAAAACTCAAGAGGAAAATTCTTTTTCTCCCAAAAATTTATTTAAGCAGAAATTTTACAATAAAATTAGATGTCATGATTGTGTCATTATATAAGAAGGCCTATAATTAAGCCTTATAAACACATGATTACACTATTTACTTTAATTGCCTCTTTAACAAGTAACTCCTAAGTATGTAAATATGTGATAAAAATAGTCTATGAAAAGGAACTGGCAAGGTAAAGAAACTCACAATTAAGAATTAAATCTTTAAATTCTACACACAAAGCAAACCAGGGTTTTATGGAGATGGTGACCTACAGTGCCTATGTAGTAAAGAGTAAATTCTATTTGGTTCAGTCCTTGATAAATACACACAATTTCCATGTCAAGCTAACTCTAATTACCGACAATGTCAATATGAGGTGCGTGCCCATGAGCACAAAATAGCTAGTGGACATGAGGATGTCCTTGATTTTTTTTTATGGGACAAAACTTGAGTTTTTAAACCCCAAAGAGGTTAGTTCCTTGTATCTATTCCTCCAGACCTCATTCTACTTGGAGTTACTGCAAGATGCTGTATAGGAAGGGCTATGTGGGCAAATAGAAGCACCTGACGTTGTTGTGATATGTGCAAAACACATCAGGGTGGGGGTAAGAAACTTGCTAGCTGACCCAGCCCATCTCATTACCAGGAATCACCCTTCTACTCTCTGTTCTCTGAGGCTTTCATTATATTGAGCTTTGTCTCCATGTCCTACTTCAGTTCAACTCTCTTTTTCACACCTTCGTTTCTGTAATATGTTACACACCATCTGTATTCTTTTGCCTCATTCTTTGTGACTCCTTTCAACCATTTTTATTTACTTCATGAGGGTAGAAACAATTGCATTTATTTCTCCCTATTCCCTCAACCAGATGCACAGTCTTCAGCATATCAAAGGTGTTTCTAAAAGTGTTTATTAAATTGAATTATTGAATGTGATCCTCTGATCATCACTTCTCATTCCTAGTGTGTGCGTGTTAGTCAGTGTTCTTTTACTGTAAAAACACCTGTGATAATCAACTTAAAAGAAGAAAGTTTATTTTAGTTCCTGTTCTCTGAAGTCTCAATCCATAGTAGCTTAGCCCTACTGCTTTGGGTCTGTGGTGGAAGAGTTCATGGTGGTGGGAGCATGTAGTAGAGGCCTGTTCACCTCACAGTGACCAGGAAGCAAAGAGTAAAAAGGTACCCAGGTCCATCCCCTTCGAGGACATGCCACTAATGATCTAACTTCCCACCTTAGCCCTACATCTTAAAGGTTCTACCACCTCCCACTAGCACTGTGGGCTGGGACTCATGCGTTCAATGCATGGGCCTTTGGGGGACATTGGAGACTCAATAACAGTGTGTGTGTGTGTGTGTGTGTGTGTGTGTGTGTGTGTGTGTGTGTGTGTTTCCTGGGATACTTTGATAAGGTGTATGATAAGATGGCTCATAATCATTTACCTTTTTCTAATGTACTACATGCTCCAACATAGCTTCCAGGTGGCCAACTTCTGCCATTGTGCTGGGATGTCAAAAAATGTCCACAGTCTTGGATGCAGGCCCCTGTTCTTTCCTTGCCTCACATTTGCTCAGCTGAAAATTGCCTTTGTTTATTTTGCTTAACAACTAAACTGAGTGGCTTCTCAGCTTTCCTTTGTGCTGAACCTCACATCTAAGGGGAAAGTCTCTAAAGGCTCACACCCAGGAGCTAGTTCAGCCCAATGCATACCTGCCAAAAGACCAAGAACCAAGGATCTAGTACTACAAAGGACCTGGTAGAAATGCCACCTGAGGCAAAATGAAAGGGGAGAAGGATCTTGGATTGTCTTCCTCCCATTCTGACCGACCAAGCTCAGAACCCAAGACTTTGTCATAATTGTGGTTCAGGCCTCTGTGGGCTAAAAGCAGTGCAGGACCCATGAAAGAAGAGACTAAATCTCAACTAGACCCCAACCAACACTCAAATCTTACTCACAAGCATCTGGGAGAGTTTTTGTTTGGTTAATCACTTCTTTTATGAGGAATAAATGGAACCTGATAACAGGACTCCACTATAGATCCATTTCTGGATTATTGCATATAATTATACTTTATGATTTACTGCTATAGTTCTCATCTCATAGCATAGTTTCAGTCTCTCTCTCTCTCTCTCTCTCTCTCTCTTTTTTTTTTTTTTTTTTTTTTTTGTGATACTGGGTATTGCACCTAGGGCCTCGCACTTGCATGCTTTACAACTGCTGTACTACTGAGCTGCACCCCCAGCCCCTTTTTTTACTTTTTGAGACAGAGTATCACTAAATTATGCAGACTGGTTCTGGGCTTGGGTTTGCGATCCTCCTGCCTCTGCCTCCCAAGTGGGTGGGATTACAGTCATGTGCCACTGTGCCTGGCTCAGTTTCAGTAATTTTAATTAATGTTTTTATTGTCTTCATACAGTCTAGTATTGAAGGAGTCTTCCAAGTATTGTCAGAGATAGATATTTGAGTACAGGATGATCACTTCTTGACCATTACAGGAATAATATTGGTCCCTAACTTAGATAAATAGGATGTAGGATTTATTACATTTATTTTGACTAGAAAAGCTACATGATTACACAACCATGGATACATTTCTCCCTTCCTCCTTTTAGCACAGGTCATCTTTGACATTTCATCCATTAGACAAGACAGAATTGTTTTACTGTCTCTTAAAAAATCTTATGCAACCCTCCATCAAGCTATGACACACTACAATGTTCTTCTCCTACAGATACCTTAGATCTCCTCCTAGTTCCCCTCTTTCTTTCTCTCACACTTTCCTCCTCTTTCTTGAATATATTTTTCTTTGTGCAAACAAGTGTCCCATGTTCTGATTTTCTTATATCCCAGTTGCTATAGTTTGCATCTAAAATGTCCCCCAAAGGCCTGTGTGTTACCGGCTAAGTCCTCAGCCTGGTGCTACTTAGAGGTGGTGGAACTTTTAAGAAGTGGGGCCTGGTTGGAGGTCTTCCAGTCGCTGGGGGGATGTTTTAGTAGGAGAGAGTGGGACTTTGGTCCCTTGCTCCCTTTCTTTGCATCCCAGCCACCATGAGGTGAACAATGTGCTCTACCATGATGTGCTGCCTCACTACTGACCCCCAAAACCAATCATAGACCAAAGCCTCAAAACCTGTGAACCCAAATAAACCTCTTCTCTTATTAAATTATGTCAGGTATTTAGTTATAGTAACAGAAATTGGATTCATACATGAACTTGTACTGCTCTCCCTCTAAAAGCTTCCTTTCCTTTTCACAAATCATTTAGAAGGAACATCCTTGTTTAACTGTACCTGTCCTACTGTTCTATTTAGTGATTTGGCCCCTGGCTGTCAGCACTCCTTCCTGCTCCCCTTCTTCCTGCAACCCCTGCTGTAGACTCCAGTCTCTGGTCTGTTCTGTGACCTTCAGCCAGGGGCATCACTAAAACTGTCTCTGCTCTTCCTTTCTTTTCTCTCATGCAGAACCATCTCCCTCCTCCCATGCCCCCCACAGCCTCCTTTTTCCAGCTCAATCTTTACCCTATAGAAGTTCTGAAACTTAGTCTTTTCACTGCACAGAGGGAAAAATACCCCATCCTCTGAAGTATCACAGAGGAAAACCTCCTCTTAAATTGAGAAAAACCAGTGCATGCATTGTATTCAAAATTCAGAACATGCAACCTTAGTGGCTTTGTTTCAGTCCTCATTTCATGCCACAAAGCGGGGGGCTGCTGATCTTTGTCACTCCTCACACCTTAGTAAGCATCTTCCCTAAAATACCAATCAGGGCAGCAAATCCAGGTTAAAGCAAGCTCTGTGGCAATCCGGACCCCAAACCCCTCCAAATCCAGATCTTGGTAGCCAAGGAAGGGGAATGTGCCTATCATTCCAAGGGTGTGGGCCCTCTGTGGAGAGTTCTCAGCCTCCTGTCTTAATGAGTTTAACTCCAGAGATGGGCAGCTAGAGCATTCCTGCTGAGCATAATTACCACGATGGGGCACCCGAGGAGAGATTGTCACAAAGAAAACCAGGGCTCAGGCTATTTGGTGCTTTACAGCTTTACAGATGCGAGTAAGGTGGTGACTTGGAAAAATGAGGTCTGGTTCATATAGGAAGCCAGTTATGGTTCATTTTCCTCCCTCCTGTAGAAGCATAAACTGTTGTGTTTTTAATTGATGTGTATGAGCCCCGAGCACAAAGTGGATTCAAGTGAGAAATCACAGGATCCCCTGACCGGGTGGGACTGGAGGGGTCATCCTGTCCACCCCGAGCCTGCAGGCAGGACCACTTGTGAACCATCTTAGAAGGCGAGCTCGCTACCCTTTTCTTCAGCACCTCGGGAGGACGGCACATAACACATATCCGAGAGCTGCCTGGGCACCAGTGTGCCCTGCAAAGGACTATTTGTCTGTGTTTATTTTGTCTCTCTTCACTTAAAAGCTACAGTCAGGGTCAGGGTCAGGTCCCTAACATGGGCAGCTTAGAGCAGCACACCGAAATGTCAGGGATTCATGGGGCAGCATGAATATACTGAACACACAGGAAAATATATTGAATCATCTTGTGCAAATTCACCCCTCACCAAGAAGCCGAATGAGGAGTGATCTCCTAACCACTGTCAAACTCTTCCTGGAGTGTGGCAGCGTCCGGGGAGGGGGGGCTTCTCAAGTCTCCAAAGAAAAATTTCGTGGATGGCCTATCACAGAGACTGATGGAGAGGGGACTGGACAGGTGGTCCTGAGACCATTTGAAGCTGACATTCTGACCCCTGCAGAAAGCAATCTGTTAACCACACAGACCGGTAGAAAGCAGGAGATTGGGAACTGCAGACTCCATGCTGGCTTTAGCACCTCCCTTGCCCAGATGAATGTAACTGAATGGAGAGGTCCTGTTTAAGACCTGATGCTAGTGAGCCAAAGGGAGTGGGTCCCAGGAACTGACAGAGAGAACCAGGTGTTCTATGGTGCTGGCCAGATGACAGGACATTGTCCAAGGAGCCTGGGCATATTCCAATGTTGCCAGGGTACAAGAGACATTTGTAGGGCAAGTAGGTCCAGCTCCCTAAACATAGTACAAGTAAAGATTTCTCTCTGGACTGTCCACACCCAAAGCTGCTGGAGCTCCACATCTCTCAAGTCTCTGGACGAGGCAGAAGAATAATACTTTTTGGCCAGAGGTTGATAAACTATGCCTTGCGGGCCAAATCCAGGCCATGGCCTGTTTATGGATAGTCCACAAAGTAAGGATGATTTTTACCTTTTTTAAAGTTTGGGAAAGATAAAAGAAGAACATGTCACCCAGACTACAGTTGACCCACAATACCTAAATTATTTACTCTTTAGTTCTTTACAGAAAATATGTAAACTTCTGCTCTATGCCACTGCTTCTCAAATTTCCATGTCCATAAAGACCATGGAGGGCACTTATTAAATACTTAGGCTGCCCCTCCAGACAGCTGAGTAGTAGAGCTTGGGCTGGGACCCTGGTGTCTGCATTCAGCATCCAAAAGGAATTCTAATGTAGGTGAGCCCAAGATGACCTGACAAATGTTCCCTTTGAACTAATGCATAAATAGAAAATTTGAAAATTTTTATGTAGCCAGCCCTCTGCTGAGTGTGGCGGGAGCCACAATTTGTGGAAGATAACTCACTCCACTCCATCAGGGAATTTGCAATTTAGTTGGGAGAAGAAAGTTCTTTGAACCAAAATACTAGTCAGAAGCCAGGGCCAAAGGGCTTGGAGCTAATTCCACATGAACTAGAGTTTGGTGTAGGGTCAGGATGTATGATTGTAGGCTCACTGACTGTGTGGAATGGAGTGTTTGAGAAGGAATTGGTCATGTTTGGGACATGATGAAGGTATCACAGAGAATTTCAGAAGCACAGGAAAAAAAAGACTTTTAGAATAAAAGTGATGGAGGTATAGGCAGAGTGCAAAAGCTTGACCACAGAAGATAGTCTGGAGAATAGTCCAATGGCTTTCTGTTCATAGCAAGAACTACTCAGAAGACTGACTTGTTTTCCCTACTCCATCATCAAGCCTCGTTAGATTCTAAGCCATGCCAAGCAGGATTTTGTTTTTCTATCTAAACTGAGTTTCCCACTGTCCACTCATCTCCACTCAGAGCCACCTCTGCTTTCTAATCTCCTATCTCACAGAGATTTTTTCATCATACACTAATTCCCCCCTCCCCATTTGCAAATTCTATTCTTGTAGACTAGATTTCCGTATCATCTTGTTTATTCAGAAAATTCTATCTCATCTCTCAAGACCCAACTCAAATGTCATATTCTCCATGAAGCAAAATGTTCTCCAATCTCTTCTCTTCTACATAGAGCTAAGAAATTTTCATTTCATGCCACTTTGATATCTTGAACAAAGCAAAAAGATAGAGCTTACATTCTATTGGAACTATTTGTTCTCATTTCTATCATTTTCCTATATGAGACAATAGCCTCTGAGTCATAGACCATATTTTGCCACCTTTATTTACTTGGGTCTACAGTTGAGCATACCTGCAGCCATGCCACTATGGCATCCGACCCCATCAGATCTCAGAAGCTAAGCAGGGATGGATCTGGTTAGTACTTGGATGGGAGACCACCTGGGAATACCAGGTGCTGTAGGCTGGGGAGGAGGACCCAGAACCCAATCCCAAAAAACAATCAGCCACTGAAAAACCTATGAATCAGAGAGAAGCACTGACAATAGTGTTCCATCTGTTGTACATAGGGTCACCATGAGTTGGACACCAACTTGACAGCACCTAACAACAATAATTGCTAAAAATACAATAATTGGACACTCAATAAAAAATACTAGGCATATGAGAAGACAAGACTTGAGCAACAACCATGATTAAAGAAATGGGCAATATAAACAAACCCACAGACAACAGAGTTTTAAAGGCATAGACTTTGAAATAATTATACTTTAATTGTTCTTGGAATAACAGTGTTTCACGCTAAGTTCATGACCACCCACCTCAAATGGGACATCAATCCTGTCCAAAAATCCATGCATATGTCTTGGTCAACTCAATCCCTTGCTTTCTTTGTCTATACAAGTCATCCTGATATTCTCTACCCCAAGCTTCCCCCTTGCCCGTCCCTTTCAGAGTGTGACCTCACCCACTTCACAGAAAAAAACTGAGGCCATCCAGAGAGAGGGCATTGGCTTCTGATCCACAAATCCAGATTTGAGCCCCTCTGCCTTCATCTTGTGATGGAGGAGCTGTTCATCCTGGTACCCAAAGTTAATTCTTTGGTCTGCACTTTTCCTTCCACACCCTCCCATCTGCTTGGTAACCTGATCTATTGATTATACTTTCATATATATGGACTCTCCTTTGCAATCAAACCCTTCCCCTTGGTTGCATTACATCATCTGAAGTCATATTTTAAAATGTTTGCCTACTTTAGTCTTACCTCTCTCTACCCTCCCTTCACAGAAAAAAATTCTAAATGGTTTTTTTTTCTTTGTTTGTTTTGTTTTGTTTTGCAGTACTGTGGGTTGAACCCAGGGCCTCTCACTTGCATGCTCTGCAAGTGCTGGATCACTGAGCTGTAGTCCCGGCCCAATTTTTTTTTTTTTTTTTTTTACTTTTTTGAGACAGGGTCTCACTAAGTTACACACACTGCCTCTGGTCTCGAACTTGTGCTCCTCCTGCCTTGCCTCCCGAGCCGCTGGGATTACAGGCATGCACCACCGCGCCTGGCAAAAAATTTCTAAAATTTTTCTCAAGCTTTCTACTTGATTTTTGTATCAGTCCTAATTCAATTCTCAATTCACTCCATCCGGGTTTCTGCCTCCTCTCTCCAGGGATGTCTCCAGCTCTTGATTAAAGTCTCAGTGGTTAAATTCAATGAATACGTTTCAGGTCGCTTCTTCCCAGTCTTAACGATGTTCCACAGAGTTGAACACATCCCTTTCCATAAGTGTTTCCTCTTGGTTTCCGTGTTTTTTTCTCGTGGTTTTTCTCCTATCTCCCTCATTTCTCATTGCTATTCTCCTTTTCACACAGATTCCTATCTGAGCATTAAATATTAGACCTCTTCAGGTCTTGGTCTTTGGATCTATTTGATGGCACCTAACAACAACAACACAATAGCTCACAGCAGTGGTTGATATACATTCTTTCAGTAAATGATTGAATGAGTCACAAGCAGGGCATTTTCACTTTTTGGAGGCCCACAGCATCGTAGGAGTGTGACCATGCTGATGTTATCCATGAGACCCATTCAGCTTCTTAAATACAGGGACATTATGATCTCATTTTGGGTAACTTATAGAGAAAATATTAATGATAATAAAGATGGCTTAACAAACAGGTAGGAAGGCTGGAGCATCTCCCTAAAGGAGTACAATCTCTTACTTTTTCTCTAATATCCCCCAGCATTCCAGCTTCTTTAAATTCAGAAGCATCTGAAGAAGGCTCTTCCTATTAGGTGAAGACTGTCTTATATTATGGCTTTGCTGGGGTATCTGCTATTTGGCCACCTGAGCTTTCAGATGACATAATATGCAACACATTTCTGGTGCCCTGGAAGTCCTAGAAAACCAAGATAAATTTAAAAATAGTAAATTTAATATCACCTATAGATTTAATATCAGAAATCTCATTAAATCATAACTTGAATCTGCCCACAATAGGATGTGGTTATGTGACAACTTAGGCACATGGTTTATCTTAAGGATAAGAGCCAACAGAACATGAATGTTGTTGTTGTTAGGTGCCATCAAGTCGCTTCTGACTCATAGCGACCCTCATAGGATTTTCAACGGCTGATTGTCTGAGGATTGCTTCGATAGTGGATTGCCACATCCTTCTCCTATTTTCGTGGTGCTGGAGATCAAACAGAGGGCCTCAGAGACTGCTGAGCTACACTCTACCAACTGAGCTAAACACCAGACCCAGAACATGGATAGAAACTGGAAAATTGTAAAGAACCACTAAAAAGTACAAAGACAAAAGAAAATAGATCTTAAGTTTAGTTAATAACAAAAAGAGGGAAGAGATGGTGGAATAGGCTTCACTGGACTAAAGCAAGTGCAAATAATGTTGGGATTTTGAAGAAAAAAGAATAAGGTCCAAGCAAGGTAGAAGTGCAGAAACACTTCCAGTGGTGCCTAGGAGTCTCTTTTGTTTGTCAGGGAATATGGTTGTTACTTATGGGAGGGAGAAGGTATGGCAGAGCCACATATACAAACTCTGAAGATACCATCCAGGACTTTCTTCCCTTGACCCCTCACATATACATGGGGCCAAGTGTGAATGCAGGCTAAGAAAATGTCAACAGTAGTAGCACAGGTCATTTCCACGCCAAGATGGTAGAGCACCTACCATACCTTCCCCACCCTCTATTCTGCTTTACAGAGACTGGGGAGGATATAGGGTTACAATTGAAGGCATCTCAAGATGGGAGAAGCCCTGATCTCTGAGTCATGACTTGAAGGAGAGCTGCCCAGAAAAGCTGGAAGAAGAGGAATATCCATATTGGTTTTTTTGTGTTGTTGTTGTTAGGTGCCGTCGAGTTGGTATCTGACTCATAGCGACCCTCTGTACAACAGGGGAAACACTATTGTCAGTGCTTCTCTGCTGTTCATAGGGTTTTCAATGGCAGATTGATTGTTGGGAGGGGGTTGCCAGGTCCTTCTCCCAAGCCTACAGCTTCTGGTGTTCCCAGGCGTCTCCCATCCAGGTACTAACCAGGCCCGACCCTGCTTAGCTTCCGAGATCTGACGGGATAGGATGCCACAGGGCTACGGCTGCAGGCATTTTTTGTGTGTAGGAGAAATAAATGTTTAGTGTGTTAATCCTTTGAGATTTGAGGTTGTTCATTATAATACTTAGCCTAACTTTATTAATTCAGGGGAGGAGCTTAGACTTTCAAGAAATTTGTAAGGAGTGGCTACATAACAACCTATATTAGCCTTTTGGGCAAGATATGAATGGGGCAGTAAGAGTTCTGGGTGGTCTTGTGCAGATACAAATGTAAGAGGGCTGGAGGCCAGCAGTCCGCTTCTCCCATTGATTTTTGCTGGGGGCAGCCACCTCGGACTGATTGATTTTAGCTGCTGATTAAGTCATGTTCTCCCATCTGTCAGCAGTCACTTTGCTCCCTTTCATCTTGTGTTTTTACCTGCTTGAAGCTCCCCAACAATAGGGATCTCCAGTCTGCAACTGAACATTCTGGAAGGCTTTAAAATGGCTTCTTTTCCTCTATGGCTGTGTTCAGTTGAGACTCTTTCTCTCTCCTCCAAGATAGTTGCTCTCAAGACTGCTTCCTGTTAGACACAGAAAAATGCTAAAGCCAGAGGCGGTGATCTTCACAGAGGTTACAGCAGGGCAGAGTTCCATCTGGAGAAGCTGGCAACCTACTGGGAGTTACCTCAAGACCAAACTGCTGCTTTCCTTTCCACAGAACGAGCTGTGAAGATACCCAAGACCCAAAGCGGGCTTTACAACAAACAGGAACTAAAGAGCATACCGCAGGTGGTAGCTCAGATGCCAAAGCAAAAGCTCATTCCAGTTGAACGGGGGGCACAAAAAATAGAACCTAATATGGCCCAGAGTGCTCGGAGTGGGAAAGAGGATGAGAACCCTCAGGACAGACCTGTGAGGAAGAGAGAAGTGGAAATGCTCCCTTCCCACACACACCTCACTCTCCCTCTTATTTGGGGATGCCTAAACAAACACACACGGCAAGATGGCTGTTGATGGATGGCCAGCTTCCGCACACGGGCTGAAACAACTATGTGCCAGCTTTGCCCAGCTGTACACGTGTCACAGCCGATCTGTCCATCAGGCACGCCATACAAGGCTGCTGATCAATCTGCAAGTGCCAATGACTTGATTTGGAGGGGGCTGGGGGTGGCGCACAGGCAAGAGAGACTCAGTGCTCAGTGCAGGGAGGAAATCACTCTTGGGGGCATTTTCTGTGCCCTTCTGTCTTCTTTGTCCCCAGTAGGAAAGAATGAAGGGAGGGTGAGGGCCAACCCCTGTTCCATGCAGCATCCTACCTTGCAGGCGATGCCTGGGAGGACCATGCTTGGTGCCACCTCCTCCTGCCTCCAAGGAGGCTGAAAGAATCAGAACAGATTGAAAGCTTTGGATAGACAGGAGATCCGGCTTCCCTCTGTGGCAGATGCAAATTCTGTCACCAAGCTAGGGAAAGCAGGCTATTGTGCGTCCTTGTTAGGATTTCTGACACGGAGAGAGATTTGTTTTGTGCCTTCTCTTTCCTTCCTCCCTAAGATAACAGACATACCAGAATGCTAGCTCCTTGCCCGCAGGCTGGGATCTGCTGTCCTCAAGGGCACCTCCATTGGCCGCCCAGTCCTAGACTCAGAGATGGTGGGGTGGGGAGGAAAGTGGCCTGCTTACACTTCGTGTGTGTGTGTGTGTGTGTGTGTGTGTGTGTGTGTGTGTGTGTGTGTTAATCAACATGGCTTCGGAATTTTTCATTACCAGTTCTAATGGCCATCAGAGGAGCTCTCAGGGAAAGCTGGCAGGGCCCTGCAAATAAGAAACGCTGCAGGGTTGAAAGGGCTGAGGGAAGAAGAGGACTTGGAAGTCTTGGTTTGTCCTTCTAGGAGCCCGCAGAGCAGAGACTCCAGGCATCACCACGATTCCCTCCTCTGCCTCTCCTAAAGCAGAGCCTGCACAACCACCATGGAAGTCTCCCTGTCTTCCAAACTCCCCTCTCCTCTCCTCTCCCTAAGCACTGCCTCATGCACTTGACCTACAGGCCTGAGCCTGGCCCACCCTCTCTTTGTAGTCTTTCCCACCCTCTTTGCCTCCAGGCCAAACCTTCCTTCCCCTCCCCCATGGAGCTGATTTTCTGAATGTCTCATATAAATTTCCTGCACAATGTACGGCTTGTGAATTCCTCTTCAGGACACTGGTACCCTGCCTTGCACACTTTGGTGTCCCTCCATTGTGTAAATAATAGTGATATTCAACTATTAGGGTTGAAACACATTTCCACTAAGATGAATGAGTTCTCAGAAGGATGTAACCATTTGAATGTTTGCTCCTGCAAACTACATTCCTCAGAAAAAAAAATATTAACAACAAAGACCCTTGCATATACCCTGGCAGCCCCCCTTCTGAAGCTTCCCCAGGAGCCAGGTATTCCACTGATTGCTAAATCCCACAGTGCTTTGCTGACCATTGCTCTGACCCCTGTGAACCCACTGGAAACTTCCCTCATCTGTTTGAATCACTCCTTGCTAAGTTTTGGTTTTCCGGCTCATGCTGAAGCATTTTCTTTTGTGTCCTTTTCCATCTGACTCTTTAAACTAATCCTTCTCGACATCAGATCTTTGCACAAACCTCCCATGTCATCATTGGGGAGCTCTGGGCCCAGAGCAAAGGTAGGAGGCAAAAAGCCCCAAATCTGCACGTTTTATTTCATTGGTACATGTATTTAATCCATCTGCAAACTGTTCATTGGATAGCATTGTAGGCTCCTCTCTCTGGGAACACTAAGGTATGTGTATTCAACAGTGGAAAATAAACATAAGATTTTATTACAAAGTGCCACTGCCGCTTCTGGCATGAGTAATTTGTGCACCTGCATTTTTAAAATGTTTCAAAGTTTTTCCCCTTGGTGGATTCCCGGTAACACACATTAGCTTCCAGGCTGTCGCAGCCTGGTTCTTGTAGGTGCCTGTTACTTCTGCCCATGCCATCCAGAAGCCACTGTTTTCAGAGCAAGCAAATGTTATGAGTGCCCACGGAAGCCTTTGGGAATGCAGCTTCCTCTTTTGTCCTGGAGAATGCTTTCCTCCCAGGGATCAGTGAAACTGTGGAGTGTCTTATTCCCAAGTCCCAAGGAGGAGGAGAAGATCATCAAGGGAGGAACCAAGGTCAGGATTTGTCCCCAGTAAGATATGGTTTCTGGAGACAAATGCTGAGCTGGTCCCTTCTGCCATGTTCTTTTGCCTTGCAGCCTTTTTCTTAAGCACAGAAACCAAGTCACTGGAAGACCATTTAGTGAGATTATTCAGCAAATACGGCAACCCAGTCTAAACCAGATGGACCTGGGAGGCCCAGTCAATGGAGGCTGGCTCCTGGTAGCCTCAGGTTTGGAGAACCATGTAAGTATAACAGAGAGGAGATCACAGATACAATTATAGCATCCTGGCTTTCTTTTCTCTTTTCCTCCCCCATCCCTTTTTCTTTTTGCAATGATTCTGATTTTTGCAGGTGTCTAAAGTCAGCTCTGTGTGCACAGTGCTAACTAACAATTTCCCCTGTGATATCTGTAATCTCCTGGAAATGTTCATTGATTCTTTCCAATGTCCCCCACAACAACCCAGAAGGCTGGCAATTCCAAGTCATCTTAGGTATGTTAATACTTTCTTAAAGTCGTATTGCTGTATATTGTACACTTCTCTCTCCAACTGCCGGTCTCGGAGGAAGAAAATAATGGCCCACTGCTACACCAACTTGATCATTAGAGTCTCTGTTTCTCTAAGCAACATCAGGCAGATAACTTGATCTAAAGAGTACTTATTTATCTGTCCAATGCTGCAAATGGAGACAGAGAGATCTCCTCTGATAGAATTGCTGGGTGTGAAGTCTTCATTGTTCAGTGTGATGGAGAGCAATGGAATCCTTGTTTCATTCAAATAATACTGAGTTTTCAAACATTGTACACCATCTGCCTTGAGAGCCGCCTGGCTCAGGCACAGAATTTAATGGATGTAGCATTTTGAATGGTTTCATTGCAAGCTTCTTCTGGTTTTAGTGCGAGGGGTAGTTTTGGAGTGGTAGGTGGCATTTTCACTGCTGAAGCTCCATATCCTTATTTTTGCTATAGATGAGACATCTACTGGCTGACTGTCTATCCTTGAGCTTAACTATACAGGAAAATTTTAAAAATAAGATTCTTTACTGGATGGTAGGAAGAATCTTGCTTTGATACTTTCTTGAATTTAAACTTAGCCAAGTCCAAACTTGGTAAGTTTAAATTCAGGAAAACATTTCTCAAAGAGTTTTCTGAAACTTTCAAAGCAGGCCCTCTGGTGAGACTTGCCTTACATAAATGTATGACCTTTTGTCCAAAAGCAAAAACTCTTTGAATTATAACTAAAACCACTCACCCTCCGCTATCACCCACACAAATTTGTGGGGTTTTTTGGAGGGGAAATCACACTTATTTTGACATAGTCCTCTGGATTTTGTGCCTCAGTTGCTCATGAATGTTATAGTTTGTAGAATACTAGAAGCAGATTGCATAATATCTGGGCAAGTGATGGCCACATTCTGCTGAGTTGTGCATGGAGAAGCACTTGGTAAGTATAACTTAACTTGTGTTAAATATTGTTTAGGCTCTGTCCACAGTTTTAGGCAAAAGGTTCTTGAACTTATTATCTCAAAGATCCAGGTGAGGATACTAGATCAGGATAAATAACTCTCACAGCTCAAATGAGTAACCCTGCAATTTCAGTGCCTTAATAGAATAAAGGAATATTGTCCCTTCCATCACAAGTCTTAATATGATTAGGGCAATAGTATGAGACTACACAGTGAAGTCACTCAGGGGTTCTGGAACCTTCCATCTTTTGTCACCAGTATTGTCACTATGTGATCTCCCAGATAGCCCCAGAAAATAGAGGAAGAGGGTGTGGAACACAGATAGCACACTTCCCTGTCTTGGTCCCAAAGTCCATCCTCAATACAAAAGAGCTGGAAAATAGAGTTTGGGGCTAGTCTCTACTGAGTCTTTTGCCTCTATTATCTGCATATTACACGTGAAAATATCCAGCTCCAATCTTAGATCATTGTTCCAGTTTTCTTCTTGGAGCTGGTGGGAAGAACATGTGCAGAAGGACTTTTCCTGAGGTTTTTCTACATGAGAACTAATCTAATGCTATCATAAGTTAGCAAATACTAATGTATAATAGTTTTTAACTAAATTAGTGAACATTAGTGTTTACTAGCTTACATATTATTTATGCTGATTTTATACTGGTACAGTATTTATTGTAATGGGCTGGAGTTTAGCTTAGTTGGTAGAATGCTGCTCTGTGCACTCTGAGGCCCTGGATACCATCTCCAGCACCGCAAAATGGGAGAAGGACCTGGTAGCCCACTACCAGAACAATCCTGAAACAATCAGCCATTGAAAACTCTATAAATATCAGAGAAGCACTGACAATGTCAGGCATGCCACAGTGTTGGGGAGCATTTCGTTCTCTTGTACATAGGGTCTCTATGAGTCAGACCTGACTCCACAGCACATAACAACAATTTATTGTAATATTATTTTAGTAATCTTTAAGTTGTTATATTCTGAAGCACTATGACAGCATGTTGTTGTTGTTGTTAGGTGCCGTCGAGTCGGTGTCCGACTCATAGTGACCCTCATAGGGTTTTCAATGGCTGACTATTTCGGGATTGCCTTGGGAGTGGATTGCCAGGTCCTTCTCCCATTTTTGCGGTGCTGGGAATTGAACTCGGGACCTCAGAGGCTGCAGCGCAGCGCTCTACCAACTGAGCTAAATCCCAGCCCATGATAGCATGCAATACCTGTTTCTTTCTCATTGCCCATTATTTAAGTACTAAGATTTAGTTTGTTTATTTTTATTAGTAATTTTAATTTGTAGCATAAGGAGTTTCATTATATTTCCACATATGTATATCATTGTATACTGCTCACATTCACCTACTCCATTACTCTTTTATGACCCCCTTCATCCCTCTGCTCGCCTTCCTCCCCACCAATGGCCCCTTCTGATTGCATGTATTGTTTTTGTGTGTATAGAAATATATTTATATATTTATATATAAATCCAGATTTTACCTTTGAGAGCAAAACCTGATATTTCTCTTCATTTCCCTATTACCCTTTCTTATTGCTCCCTCTCCCTCTCTTTCATCCCTTTTCTCTCCCCTTCTACTTTCATGACCTATATATTAAAATATTTAATATATATTGAAATTGAGCATCCACATATGAGAGAAAACATGCAGTGTTTGTCTTTCTAGGACTGGCTTATTTCACTTAAAATGATACTCTCTAGTTCCATTTTCCAGCAAATGCCTTAATTTTGCCCTTCTTTATGACTGAATAAAACTGCATGGTGTATATATACCACATTTTCCTTATTCATTCAGCTATTGATGGACACATATGTTGATTCCATATCTTAGTTATTGTGAATAGCACTGTAATAAACATGGATAAGTGGTGTCTATATGGTATGTTGACTTAGATTCCTTTGGGTATATACCCAGGAGTGGAAAAGCTGCATCACATGGTAGTTCTGTTTTTAGTTTTTTGAGGAACCTCCATACTGATTTCCATAGTGTCTACACCAATTTGTATTCCCCCTAGCAGTGTAGTTGAGTTCCTTTCTTGCTGCATTCTCCATCAGCTTTTGTTGTTTATTTTGTTGATGCTAGCCATTCTGACTGGGGTAAGATGGTATCTGAATTTTGAATTCCCCTGATGGCTAAGGATGTTGAACAGTTTTTAGGTTTATTGGCCATTTGTGTTTCCTCTTTTGAGAACTGTTTATTAAATTCATTTGTCCTTTTTTTAATTGGATAGTTAGCTTTTTTGGTATTTAATTTTTTGCTTTTTTCTGTATTCTAGATATTAATCCCCTGTTTGATGTATAGATGGCAAAGTTTTTTTCCCACTGTATAGGCTGTCTCTTTAATCTGTTATTGTCTCCTTTGCTGTGCAGAAACTTTTTAATTTCACGCAGTCACATTTGCCAAATCTTGTTGCTGTTTCCTGAGCTATTGGGGTCCTTTTCAGAAAGTCCTTGATTATGCCTATGTCTTGAAGTGTTTTCCCTATGTTTACTCCAGCAGTTTCAAAGTTTCATGTCTTACTTTAAGGTCTTTGGTCCAGTTTGAACTGTGCCTCAGTTTTTGTACAAGGTGAGAGAGAGGGATCTAGTTTCAGTCTTCTACATGAAGATATCCAGTTCTCCCAGCACCATTTGCTGAAGAGGCTATCTTTTCTCTAACTTATATTTTTGCTACTTTTGTTGAATATCAGGTGGTTGTAGC
The DNA here is from genome assembly GCA_007922755.1 of Pedetes capensis. Classification (NCBI taxonomy): domain Eukaryota; kingdom Metazoa; phylum Chordata; class Mammalia; order Rodentia; family Pedetidae; genus Pedetes; species Pedetes capensis. The sequence goes on from VMDO01006371.1 coordinate 79,006, forward strand.
TGCCTGAGTTTATTTCTGGGTTTATATCCTATTCCATCAGATCACAGGTCTGTTTTTGTGCCAATATCATACTGTTTTTGTTACTATGGATATGGATTATAATTTGAAGTCAGGTATTGTTATGCCCCCTGCATTATCTTTCTGCTGAGGATTACTTTGGTGATTCAAGATCTTTGGTACTTCCATGTGGATTTTAGGATTGTTTTTCTATTTCTGTGAAGAACATCATTGGAATTTTGATGGGGATTGCATTGAATCTGTAGATTGCTTTCATTAATATAGCCATTTTCACAATATTAATTCTTCTGCTTTAAGAGCACCAGAGGCCTTTCTATCTCCTAGTCTCTTCTTCAATTTCTTTTTTCCATGCTTTAAAGTTCTCATTGTAAAGGTCTTTTACCTCCTTGGTTAGGTTTATTTGTAGGTACTTTATGTTTTTGAGACTGTTGTGAATGGGGTTGTCTTCCTGATTTCTTTCTCACCCTGGTCGTTATTGGTATATAGAAAAGCAACTGATTTTGATATGTTGATGACTGCAGCAGTATATAGACAGGGAACTGCTGAAAAAAATCAAGCCAGATTCAGAGAAGTCAGGGAACCAGGGTTATCATTGCTGATGTCAGATGGATATTAGTTGAAAGCAGAGAATATCAGAAAGATGTCTGTCTATGTTTAATTGACTATGCAAAGGCATTTGACTGTGCCAATTGTAACAAATTATGGATAATACTGCGAAGAATGGGAATACCAGAGCACCAAATTGTAATCATGAGAAATCTGTACTTGGACCAAATATTGCTTGGTTTAAAGTTGAGAAAAGTGTGTGTCAGGGCTGCATACTTTCACCATATCTCATCAATTTATATGATGAGCAAATAATCTGAGAAGTTAGACTTTAAAAAGAAGAATACGGCATCAGGGTTGGAGGAAGACTCATTAACAACCTGCATTATGCAGGTGAAACAACTCTGCTTACTGAAAGTAAAGAAGATTTGAAATATTTACTGATGAAGATCAAAGAACATAGCCTTCAGTATGGATTGTGACTCAACATCAACAAATCAAAAATCCTTACAACTGGGTCAGTATGAAACTTCACAATAAATGGAGAAAAGATTGAGATTGTCCATGATTTTGCTTTACTTGGTTCTACAATCAACACTCATGGAGGCAGCAGTCAAGAAATCAAAAGACGCATTGCTTTGGAAAATGCTGTGGCAAAAGACCTCTTTAAAGTGTTGAAAAGTAAAGATGTCACATTGAAGACAAAGGTGTGCCTGACTCATGCCATGGTATTTTCAGTCACATCATATGGTTTTGAAAGCTGGACATTGAACAAGGGAGACAGGAGAAGACTTGATGCTTTTGAATTATGGTGCTAGAGACCATTATTGAATATACAATGGACCACCAAAAGAACCAACAGATCTGTCCTAGAAGAAATGCAACCAGAGTGCTCCTTGGAAGCAAGGATGGCTAGACTACATCTTACATATTTCGGACATTTAGTCAGAAGGGACCAATCACTGGAGAATGACATCATGTTGGGGAGAGTGGCCAGTCAACGAAAAAAGGAAACCCTCCACTAGAAGGACTGACACAGTGCCTGCCACAATGGGGTTAAACATAAATAAGATCATGTGCCTGGCAGAGAATTTGGTAGTGTTTCATTTTGTTGTACATAGCATCATTATGAGTTGGATTCCACTTGAAAGCACCAAACAACAACAACAAATTTTCTTAAAGTGTTTATCAGCTCCAAGAATTTTCTAGTAGAGAGCTGGGCATGGTGGCACATGCTTGTAATCCCAGCGGCTCAGGAGGCGGAGGCAGGAGGATTGCAAGTTTAAGACCAGAGGCAGTCTGCGTAACTTAGCCAGACCCTGTCTCAAAAAGTTAAAAAAAAAGAAAAATGGGCTGGGGGTGCAGCTCAGTGGTCCAGGACTTGCAAAGTATGCAAGCATGAGGCCCTGAGTTCAACACCCAGTGCTGGAAAAAAAAAAAAAAAAAAGAATTTTCTAGTACAGTCTTTAGGGTCCTTTAAGTATAGGACCACATCGGCTGCAAATATGGATAATTCGACTCCTTCCTTTACTATTTGGATCCCTTTTATTTCTTCCTCTTGACTTATTGCTGTGGCTAAGAGTTCAGTTACTATATTGAGTAACAGTGGAGAGAATAGATACTCTTTTTTAGAGAAAATGTTTTCAATTTTCCCCATTTAGTATGATGTTAGCTACTGGTTTTTCATATATTGCCTTTATAACATTGAGGAATATCCTTCCACTCTTGGTTTCTTCAGGGCTTCTATAATGAAAAAATATTGAACTTTTTAAAAGGCCTTTTCTGTATCTACTGAGATGATTATGTGATTCCATCTCTAATTTGTTTATGTGCTGTATTATATTGACTTGAGTATGTTGAACCTCCCTTGCATCCCTGGAATGAAACCAAGTTGATCACAGTGTATGATGTTTTTATTTGTTGTTGAAACTGATTTGCAAATATTTTATTAAGGATTTTTGCATCTATGTGCATAAGGGAAATTGGTCTGTAGTTTTATTTATTTTTTGTTATGTCTTTATCTAGTTTTGGTATCAGGACATCATAGAATGAATTTGGTAGTGTTTCTTCCATTTTTATTTTATGGGATAATTTGAGGAGCATTGGTGTTATTTTTCTTTAAATGTCTGATAGAATTTAGCAGTGAATATATCAGGCACTTTTTTAATGGAAGACTATAACTGCTTCAATTTCACTGTTCATTATAGATCTGTTTATGTTGTTTATATCCTCTTGATTTAATTTTGGTAGGTCATACATATTTAGGAATTTAGCCATATCATCTAGGTTGTCCAGTTTTGTTTTGTATTATTTTGTTTTGGAATATAAGTTTCAAAGTATTCCCTAATAACTCTCTAGATTTCATTGGTATTTGTTGTCATGTCCCCTTTTTCATCTCTAATTTCATTAATTTGAGTCTGTTCTCTTTTTTGGTTAGTTTGGCTAAGGGTTTGTCAATCTTATTTATCTTTTCAAAGAACCAACTCTTTGTTTCATCAATTCTTTGCATTAATTTTTTAGTCTCCATTTTATTAATTTCTGGCGTGATCTTTATTATTTCTTTCCATCTATTGATTTTGGATTTTGCTTGTTCTTGTCTTTCTAAGGCTTTAGGTGCATCATTCAATTATTTATTTGTGTCTCTGATTTTTTTTTATTGTAGGCACTCATAGCTATTAGCTTCCTTTTTAGATCCTCCTATGCTGTATCTCAAAGGTTGTGGTAGGTGGTGTTTTCATTTTCATTTGATTCTAGGAATTTTTAAGTTTCCTCCCTTCAAAGACCCACTAATCATTTAAGAATGTGTTGTTCCATCTCTATGCATTTATATAGTTTCTGTAGTTTTGTTTCCTGTTGATTCTAGTCTTATTCCATCCCTTGTATTCTTTCTTCTGCTTGATCTAGTCTACTAGCGATGCTTTCTACTGTGCTCTTTATTTGGTTTATTGAGTTCTTCATTTCCAAAATTTCTGGTTTTGTTTCTTTTCTTTTCAAAATCTCAGTTTTCTTGCTGAATTTCTCATCTATTTTTCTAACCTTATCTTGTATATTGATGACTTTCTTATCTAGGCCCTGAATTGATTTTCTTATTTCATTCATCTGCTTGTTTGTATCCTCTTTGAAGTCATCAATAATTTTTGCAAATAGGCTCTTGAATTCTTTGTCTGACATGTTAACCATATCAGTATTTTTTGATTCAGTAGTTGAAGAATTATGGTCTTTTAGAGTAGACATGTTGCCTTGCTTTTTCATGTTTCTTCTGTTTCTATCTTATGATTTGTGTATTTACTTGAGAGGCTATCACTCCTACTTTTAATTGAGGATTTTCTTAGTGAGGAGCTTTCTCTTGAGAGCTCAATCCGCAGTACCATTCCTAGAGGGGAAGACAAACCACATAACAGGTACAATACCTAAGCAAACAAGATATAGAAATATACTTTAAGTCAATTAAAACCACTTACTACATCACCAATGCCCTTAGAACAGAAAATGATGACAATACTATACAGTAAGCTATGAGGTTACAAGTTATTTACAAATTGTTTAGAGTGAAAGTAAAAATAATAATTACCTAAAATAAAAAGGGGGCAGAAAAGGGGGAGAAAGAAGCAGCAAGGGTTAAGTGTAAAAAAAAAAAAGAAAGAGTAGAAAAGAATGTTAAGAAGAAAGAGAGAAAAGAGCAAAAGCTAAAAAGTCCTGATTGCACAATAAAGGAAAAAAAGTGCAAACAAAATAGATAAACATAGAAGGAGGAATAAAAAGTAAAACACCTAAGATATTTCCTTTAAAGAGAAGCAAAAATGATACTAAAAATAGTAAATAGAAAAAGAGAGATACATAAGTGTCAAAATATAAGAAAGAAAACTAAAAACTAAAAAAGGTAAAAATTACATTAGTAAAAAGAGAAATGAGGGAAATAAAATTAAAAAGAAAAACAAAAACAATAAAAGGAAAAAGAGAAGGAGAGGTCTTATGGGTAAGGCCTCCAGTCCCATCCCACAACTGGAGATGTGCTCTGCTCACTCCCTCTTGTTGCTCAGCCCCTGATTTCTCTGTTCTCTGAGACCATCTGTAACCTCCTTTGTGATTTCTGTGGTTTCCAGTCTTTTTCTCTTCAGAATAGAGTCTAATCTTTCCTACCCTTACTCCTTTGTTTCACATCATGGGGAGGCTGCCTCAAATCCACCATCTTGCACTGGAAGTCTAGTGTTGACATACTTGTTCCCATTGGAATGATTCTGACAGATTGTGCTCACATTGTCAAAATGTCAAAATGTCAAAAATGTTAATAATTTTTTTCATTCATTATGAAATATTTCTTATATTTGTGACATGTTCTATTTTTAAAGTAGTAATAGAAACTAAAAAAATAATGGAATTACTTCAAAAGTTTTGTTAAGTAGAATTTGAACCACTTGCTGTAGAAGATGCATTGTTCATGTCTCCAGGTCTACAGTATATGTGTTCACTATGTTGTACCTAAAATAAATTTTCTGTTGTCTTTTTCTCTATTCTAAGCACACTGTACAAATAAAGGCCTACTTCTCAGGAGAACATCCATGCCAAGGATGTTATATTCTATTTTTCTGATGAAATGCAGATTTGTAATTAAAAAGCAAATTATTCACATCCAAAAACCAAATACAAATGACTTTTTAAAAGATTTTAGTTAATGAAATTTAGGTTCTTTCCCCACCACATACACAAAAAGAAGAATTTAAGAATATGTTCTGGAACTTAGCCAAAGTATTTCATTTGGTTTCAAAATGAATACATTTTCTTTTACTCCTTGATATTGCTTTACAGTATTTTGTTGTCTAGAGGCAAACAAATGTCAATAGTCTTGTTGAGTTCTGTAATACTGCCTGCTTGGTGTGCCTGATTTATTACTATGCCTTGAGGCTAGTGAGCAGGACCCCCATGGGTTCTGGCTGCTCCATTCATGAGAACAGGGCTAGGAACTAATCAGGAGTGGTGCTGGATACTTTGGATGAGCCCAGTCATTGCTCTGGCCATGTTCTGCCTCTCCCATGCAGCCTTTATCTTCATCTTCTTTGAAACAATTTGTGTGGGGAGGGCGGACAGAAATATCCTCTGTCTATCAAACATTCCTATCAATTTGGGCTAATATTTTGGCCTGAGTTCAGCTTAAGAAGATTCTAGATCTTGTGAAGACTCTTTCCTAATTCACCAATTAGTTCTGATGGACTTCAGTTTGGAAGCAGTCTCTTTATTCATTTCCCAGAAAAATGTCTAAGCATGAAAATTCCACTTTACTCCTTTATTGTTCTCATGCTTGGATGAGCCATGGTGGACTTGGGTTGCTGCTGTGGACTGGCTGAGGAGAGCTGGATGAATGGAACCTGTAACTTCATTTGGAATGGTTGCCATGAAATAACCAGGAGCTTTTATAGCATCAGTAACCCTGTGCAAAGGGAGTTTCCATGAGAGAAACAGCTAGACTGTCTGGAAGATGCAATAAATGCAGTGACTCAGCAAGGACACCACATTTTTTTTTTTTTTTTGTAGGGTGCTTGGGAGCCAGGCATAGCATCTAACATCTTTACATGTTTTGTACTTTCTTTTGCTACAAACTCCAGTATGACTTCAGGAAATTCAAGTTCAACTTGTCCCACACATTGGTTACCCTCAAGACTAGGAGTAGAGAAGTCAGGGATGATGGTAAAGCAGAACAGGTTGACGAGGGTGGCTTCCACATTCTCATGGCTCCTCAGGGCTAACGAATTCAGAAGCATCTGTTAGCCTAACATAGTAGGTCTCTAGAGTGCCTGATGGTCCATGTCATGGGTCTGCATAAAAGCCAGTGAGGAGATAGCAGTGACCTGCACACCAGAGGAGGCTACTCTCTCAGGTCAGGAGGTATGGCTCCCCCTTGATGCACACTTGTATGAAGGTAGGAAGCAAATGACATTCACAGCCTGAAGTGATTCCATTTCATCATTTTGTACACATACATTCATGATGTGCTATATGTTATATATAATTTACTAAAGCATGCTTTTAAAAATAGATTTGAGGAGCATGGAGACCCCAGAAGCGTATGTTATTGTACTGGGCTTGAGTTTCTCTTTCCCACCCACAGGGGACCTCTGCGGGTCTATTTGAGGGCATGAATATGGAAAATTCAGCTCCAACTCCCCCACCCCACTCCCAGAACAGCACTGCAGAACTGTGCTAAGCTCTTGTGGTTTTGAAAGAACAGATGCAAGAGACAAAATAAGTATAAAAGGAATTTGGGGAATGGGTCCTAAGAATCACCACATTTCCTATCACTCTCAAAAAATGCATATATTTTCAAGGGTACCGTACATCTGTGTGGCTTGAAACCACCAATTATTTTTCCAAGCAACATAATTACAGCTTTCTTCTGAAAATGCCAAATACTCAAATGAAACACAGCTTCAGAAATGTTCACTTAAATTAATTGGTTCCAATTATTCAGACCTGCTTTGGCCCCCCAAAACACATGAAAGCCAAGTTCTTTTTTTTTTTTTCTCATCCTATTCACTTTTTCTGAAGAAAGGAAGGGAAGAAAGAAAGCCACACCCTAATTCTTCATATTTTATTGGAACTCAGCCTAACTAGTTGTTGTTGTTGTTGTTGTTGTTAAGTGCTGTCGAATCGGTATCCGACTCATAGCGACCCTCATAGGGTTTTCAATAGCTGACTGTTTCGGGATTGCCTTGGGAGTAGATTGCCAGGCCCTTCTCCCATTTTGCAGTGCTGGGGAACTGAACTCCGGACCTCAGAGACTGCAGCGCAGCACTCTACCCACTGAGCTAAATCCCAGCCCGCCTAACTAGTAGAGGCACCATAATTGAAGGAAGTAAGGAAATTACCATCCTAGTTTATATCTTCACCCCTTTGTCTGCATGGACACTGAAAGGTCACAGATGTCACAGGCCTTCCTGTTGCAACACTCTGGACATACCCTGTTGGGTTGGGTTTGCTGAGTGTATATGTGTGTCAAAGTATGTGGGCATGGATTATTTATAAGACGTTCACTTCCAATTAGTGCTGCTTAAAACGTGAGCTTGCACTTGGCACACAAAGCAGCAACAGAGTCTCTCAGAGAAGGCCAGGCAGGTCGGTGGTGGGGGAATTGGCGGGGGTGGTAAGGAGCCAAGCAAGTCTCTTGCTGAGCAACTGTGAGGACCCTTAGCTAAGGTAACATTTGGGAGCAGCTGTGTGTTGAGGCAGATTCTTATTTCAGATTAAAAACCCTGTAGGAGACATAATAAGACATACAAGGATACATTTTCAAAGGGCTGCCTGGAAGCAATGCATAAAACCGCAGAGACTATCAGGCCATTTTGAACCAACTTGGAGAACTGACCGATCTCATTTAGGACCTGTGTCTGTCTTGGTGGAAACCCCATTAGACTCAGAGATACTGGCTTCTAGTTCCAAGATCTGATATGGTAGGACAAGCTTCTAGGAAAAAACAACTTAGTTTGCCCATCTTTACTAAATCTAATTAACCAAATTGAATTAACCCTTTTGCTGAGGTTTAATGAAATTCTTTTTAACTTGAATCAGAAGGTAGACGTGAGGCAGGATAGAAAGAAAAATTGAGGGGACATGGGAAGGAAAGGGCTTCTCTCATCCTGGGACCTGATCTGTGTCTTATCAGCTGAGAATCCTGGCACAATCAAAAGAAGAGAAGCTGCTGTGAGAATTGCCTACATAGATACCAGTGCTTCCCTCAAAATCTCACCGAACCAGATTACAGACTATAATTAAAGTTAACATAGCTAGACGGGATAAAAAGACAGAAAATTTGGGGGACATGGGAAAGGCGAGAAGCCCCTCATCCTGGAATCTGATGACATCGTCCACCAACTGAGAATCAACACCTTTAACTCAAGAGATCTGTTCACAACTTCCCAGTTAGTTACCTAACAAGATCAGTAAAGACTGCCTACATGGAGACAATTCTCATCTTCCTAGGGGCTCTCAAACAAGAGTGTCAGAAACAACAAATAGACTATGCTTACTTAAGCCCTGAATGTTTATGACCTTTAAGTATAACATTTGAGAGAAGGGCATGGCAATCCACTCCTGAAAATAATCCCGAAACAATCAGCCATTGAAAACCATATGAGGGTCTCTATGAGGACCCAGCTCAATGGCACCTGGTTGGTTGGTTGGTAGGTACCCTCGAGTCAGTATCCGACTCATAGCGACCCTCTGTACAACATGGGAAACACTATTATCAGTGCTTCTCTGCTGTTCATAGGGTTTTCAATGGCAGAATGATTTTTGAGAGGGGGTTGCCAGGTCCTTCTCCCAAGCCTACAGCTTCTGGTGTTCCCAAGTGGTCTCCCATCCAGGTACTAACCAGGCCCGACCCTGCTTAGCTTCCAGGATCTTACGGGATCGGATGCCACAGGGCTACCGCTGCAGGCCAATGGCACCTAACAAGTTTAAAATTACTAGATGCCATCCCCATGCCTAAACACTGTACCCCGTAAAATCACCTTACAATTTAACTTACACGAGGAAATTCTTTAAGAGGCATAGGTAAACCAGCTCATGTTGCCTTTTCTTGTAGTAAATTTTTTGACTCTATTTAATTTTTAAACCTTGGTTAATCCTTAAACCTAGTTTTAGACAGGTACAAAATCATATGTACCCTCGTAAAGGCGCCCAGGTGCGCCACTCTCTCTAGATGACTGTGCTTACTTGGAAGCACGTACTGTCCTCTTGCCTTCACTCTCTGATTTGTCCTAAAATTCTTTTTTTGCAATGGAGCTAAAGACCAGCATCTCCCCTGAGTGGAGGTCCTGAGAAGGGGAACTCCAGGGCAGGTGGTAATGTTGGGATACAGCACCCCTAAACCGGCTGACAGATGGATGTGTGGGGGAGGTAGGTAAGTGATTCCTGCTGGGCTCCATACCTTGGGGAGCTATGAAAACTGTCAAAGAAATGGATGGGACTTTGAGCTTTGCCACTGTGCCTAGTGTACGAAGCAAGAGGAATTCCACACAGGGAGACAGGGTAGGAAATGTGGCCAGCACTCTAGTCTCTCCTAAAGTTATTCAAAGCCTGACTCATTTATTGGTCTAAAACATGGTGGATCGCCAGACTTCTGACATATTCCACTGAAAGCACAGCAGGACACTCCAACGCAGAACATAAGTGATGCCGGGATGATTTACACCGTGATTAGCTGACCTGCTGCTCTGCGTTACCACAGGGCCTCCTCTGCAGTCAACACCATTTGCAAGGCAGCTGGAAAGACCCAGAGCTATGATCCTCTTGCTTGAAGTTTAGTTTTAGTGCGGAGAACTGACAAGCTCAGTCTGAGTTTTTGTTGCCAAGAATCACTGTCATAAAACTCCCCTTCATCTGGCATTGGCCGAGAGCCCTATCAGCTGACTCGGCCAAGAAGGTTTGGACACACAAGGGCTGGTGGCCTTTCTTCCCTTTGTAGTGATGGGGATTCTTAACTGTTCCTCAGCCTGGTTGTGTTTGCTGCCTCTTGGGGGATTGTCAGCTTGCTGAGCCTGTCCTCATTGAGAGGGTGTTTCATTTGCTTTCTGAATCTCAAGCTGGTGCTCCAGGGGTTAAAAATAGGGAAGATCTTTGCAGACAGGCAGAGAGAAGGGGCTAAGCAGGAACCTTCTGCAGTTAGAGACCATTCAGGGCAGAGGAGCTCATGAGCTTCAGAGGATACAATGTCAGGAAACCATGCAGATCTTTTCTTCGGGACTCAAAAGATGGTAAAATCAACTCAGGAATAGGTTTGGCCAACTGAAAGGATTAGGAGACAGTATACATCAGTAAATGCAAACTGAATGCTCCAACCTGAAGGTTGAGAGAAGAGGTGCACAGAGCCGTCTGAGATGCACTTTCTCCCACACTGGAAGCTATTGCTTCTAATGAAACCCTCTTTTACCTTGATGTAAAAGAGATGCAAAATGAAGCATTTCCATGACCTTAAGGGAATGCATTTTCAAGGCCCTACTTCCTTCAATTGTGGGGAGGAAGATTGTGCCAAATGCTAGATACATGGTTTTACTCTTGACCCACTAAAATGGCATGAGAAAAAAATGCTACTGAGTGCTATAGGCAGGATTTCTGTAGAACAGAACAATTTTGTCATTGGGAAAACATAGTAACAAGATTTGGATTAGATTTACAACAAGAGCAGAGGTTTCTCTTTATTGATTATTTTCAGTCTCTTTCAAAAGAATTTTCCTGGGATTTCAGAAAAACTCAAAGAGAAGACATTACTTATTCACTTATGGATGGAAATGGCTTTTTTTCCTAAGTTAAAAAAATATATGATAAAAATTGGCATTGCTTAGCATGGAACATTTTTTGGAGATATCGTCCTAAAAATTACCTAGCCTTTCAATCTAAAACATTCTTTTCCTAAAATGTCTTAAGTTCGAACCATCTCTCTTGTTCATTATTCCAAATAAATGCCTCTAAATAACTTTCAGCTCTCAGTCTGAAGCAAAAGAGGTTTAGGAGTAGCAGAATTGAAATAAAGTCATTCCTTGGTCTCCCTGGAGAATTGGTTCCAGGACCCCTGTGGGTACCAAAGTCTGAAGATGCTCAAGTCCCTTATATAAAGTGGGGTGGTATTTGCATATAACCTACCCACATCCTCTATATACTTTCAATCATGTCTACATTATTGTAACACCCAATATAATATAAATGGTATATAGATAGCTGTTATACTGTATTGTTTAGGGATCATGACACGAGATTGAGTCTGTACATGTTCACTACAGATGCGATTTTTTAAAAAATATTTTCAATCCATGGTTGAATTCGCAGATCTGGAAGGGCTGGGTACTGAGGGCCATCCGAACCTCTCTGCTACTGATCAAATGAATAAGATTGCATTCCTTGTGATCCTCATTGTACTTCCCCTAGGGGGTCAGCTAGGCGAAGCATTCATTCATGGAACAGATATTCATTACAACTATCACAGATACAGCCTGCAGCCGTACCACTGTGGCATCCAATCCCATCAGATCTCAGAACCTAAGCAGGGGCCTGGTTAGTATTTGGATGGGAGACTGCCTGGGAACAACAGGTGCTGTTGGTTTGGGAGAAGGACTCAGCAACCCACTCTTGAAAAAAAATAAAATACAAAAATAAATCAGCTATTGAAAACCCTATGAATAGCAGAGAAGCACTGACAATAGTGTTTCACCTGTTGTACTTAATGTCGCTATGAGTCACATACTGACTCAACAGCACCTAACAACATCAAGGATATGAAGGAAGTACAAGCCACGGATTTTGTTCTCAGAGAGCAGTTACTGAAACCAGACTAACACACATAAAATGATTGATAATGCTAGAATTTTCCATACCTTGCCAGCCACAGGTAAGTCAAGTTAGCATAGACTGTTATTAAAATCAGTACTAAGCTGAACACTTCTAAGAGGGTATCACATAGGAAAATCAAACACAGAAAAGGGCCAAGCATCAGAATGACAATGCTGGAAGGGGCCCTAGGGAAAGACCATCTGCATCCTCAGCTATGTGTCAGAGCCAGAAGTGAAGCCTGTGAAGGTCACAGACAAGCTGAAGGCCACACAGGTTCTAGGTAACAGCTGGGCTCATGCATACATTTCCCCATTCCAATTCCAGTGCTCCTGTTCAAGCTCACAGTTAAAAGTATTTTCTCCTCAGCTTCCACTGGTCATGTTCCCTCATATGCTGACAGAGTACTGGGACAGGTGATGGAGGATGGACACTGCTTGCAGTATCACCACTGACTAGCCACATGCATTTGAGTAAGTCATAGAATGTCTCTAGATTTCAAATCCCTTGTATTTAGGCAAGTGCTCTTTATTTATTTTATATTTTATTTTATTTTATTTATTTCATTTGCCTTTTTCTTTCTTTTTTCTTTTTCTTTTTTTTTTTCTGCAGTACTAGGTTTGAGCTCAGGGTCTTGCACATGCTAGGCAAGCACTCTACCACTGGGCCACTCCCCTAACCCTTTTCTTTTCTTCTTCCTTCCTTTATTTCTTCCTTCCTTCCTTTCTTCTTTCTTCTTTTTTTTTTTATTTTTTATTTTGAGACAGGGTTTCACTGGGTTGCACAGGCTGCCTTAGGCCTTGAACTTGCAACCCTCCTGCCTCAGTCCCCTGAGTTGCTGGGATTGCAGACATGCTCCACTGCACATGGCTCCTCATTTTTAAATTGAAGTAATTAGATTTTTCTAGGGCTTGCCACACTAAAGTGTCCCTTGGAACAGAGCACAGCAGATGGTAACTTGGGGTAGGGGTTTAGACATGTGGGTATAAGTGACCCCCTGTAAGTAAGAAGTACATTTGAAATTTTGGGACTCATCTGTCTTAATAATTTGTGTGACTTCTGCGTTTATGAGTTAATATCATATGTTAATAATATGTTTGCATTTGTTTTCATGTGGAAATAATGTTTATAACTTCTAACCATTCATGAAAGTTGGTTTGCCAGAGAGGGCCTGTTTATCCTGGAGTTAAGGACTAAAAGGTTTTCTGAGGCTATCCCTTCCTCCTTTGTTTCGTGTTCTATGTCTATGTTTCTATTTTACCATACCTTCCTACTCCTGGTTCCCAGAATATACATTGTCCTCCCACCACAATGTTCAATGGCTCACAAAAATGCTTGGGTGTTTGAAAATGGAAGGGGGAGGTAGAGAGAGTGAGAGAACCCTTAAAGGGAAAATTAGTGCCATAAGTAGAGTCTGGAAAGGGATACTGCCATTCAACCAATGGAAACAGGAGGACTGTGTTTCTAGAAAGTTCTGCAGAATAGCTCATTAACATGGCCTCTGTCTGAAGATCTGCTTTGGTGTCCAGCCAAATTTCGATCCTTTGCCTTAAATGTTTTTCTGGAAAGAGGTAGGGCTGTGAATGAATATTTGGACTTAGGAGGAATTAGTTTAAACTTCTCTGAGAAAATGTAACATTACCCCTTATTCAGATGCAAATCTTTTGAGTACCTAAGAGTGTTTTTCCTCTCTCTGCAGTCAACAACAAAGCAAATGTCTAGCTTTGCTTTACCTTGCCTGTTGTTGTTGTTAGATGCTGTCAAGTTGTGTTTAACTCATATCGACCTTCTTAGAGTTCTTGCCTAGGGCTCTGATTAGGGCTCCCCAATCCCCCTGGAACTGGGGAGTGACTTGGAGTAGAAAGGATAAGGCTGGGGGCACAGAGAAGGATGGTTCTCACCCAGTCCCTGGACAGTTATCAGCAGAGACAGGAAGGTCAGCCAAATTCCTCATCTGCTACAGCGGCAAAGGCGTCCTCCCCAGTGGCTTTTCCAGATGGAAAAGTACTCTGAGCTTCTGACCATGTCCCAGAGGATGAAGTGAATTCGGCAAGGGGAGATTTTTGCTCTTCAAAGCAACTGAGCCCACATGACTCAAGCTGTTTGTTGGCATCTTCAAGCAGCTTACACATAGTAGGCATGTGATAAGCACTTGTCAGACACACGAGTCAGTACTAATTTTCTATCACAGAAGAAGAGTTGGCAACAGGCTTATGAAAAAGAACATGCAATTACAGCCCCGCATCTCAGTTTAGATTTAGTTTTCAATCTTTTAGTTAGAGAATAACCAGTTTAGATTAACCTAAAAGATTCTGGAATTTCATCTAACTAAATGGTTTCAGTGCTTGCTGCATATTAGAATCACCTGGCAAGTTTTTTAAAATTACTAATGCCTGGGCCCCACTCCAAAGTGATTGAATCAGCAACACAAGGGAGGGGTCCAATATTGGTATTTTTTTTAAACCCCCCAGGTGATTCTGCTGCACACTGGGCCTGGCCGAGTGGTTTTCCCAGGATCCCAGCAGGCTGGTGCAGAGCTGGGATGAGATTCCAGGTCTCCCCGTCCAGTCCTGTGCTCTTTCCCACACACCACATCAACTCTCCGTTAGCCCTGCGGCCCGTGGGATAACTTACACTTTTCCACTGGGAAAAGGGAGCAATAGTTGACCCGGTAACCCCCTGGAAACAAGTGCTTCAGCACCATGGGAATTTTCCTGGTCCTATTTGTGGAAGTGGTCCAACCTTGGATGTTTTTGCAGGAAAGGATATTATGAGCAGGGTCCCTTTGGTAACTGCCTATAAGTATTATTTGTGAAGCATGGGAAGATTCTAGCCCCAAAATATCCCCTTTTGCCTTCAGCTACTTATATTGAAAGGCATTTCAAAGAGGATGAAGAGATATTATGTGTTGGAATATAAATGAAGCCACAAGCAACCCCTTTCCTCGGCACTGGGATAAATGAAGAACGGAAAGCTTAAGTGCCTAGCACAGTGTTCAACCTTCATAGTGCCCCTACACTTACATGGTAGCAACCTTTTATTTTATAACTACTATGTGTAAGAAAACCATGCTAGGTCTTGTGCATATTCTCTAATATAATTATTACCTCAAACTTAAAGTAGCAATTATCCTTGTATTGAAATGAGGACACTGAGGCTCACATTCTAATGATCATACCTGCAGGTTTAAGTTAAACTGGAAGATCCTATTAGCATGGACTAACCCTCTGCTTTACATGTGAGGGAAACGGAGCCTAGGGAAGGTGGTGTGATTGCCTGTGGAGATGGATAACATATTCAGTGGCTTATCAATGATTTGTATCTTGTCATGAATGAATGAATCTAGTCCCTTTCAAAATTGATAAAGGGAAAGCCTTTGAGTCTCTCAGATTGGTGTTCAAATCCTGGTCTGACCATTTTGTGGTTGTGGAAAAATTATAGACTCTGCAAGAGGCCCACATTTAGAAGGAAAGCGGGAAAGGAAGAAAAGAAAGGGTGAGAGAGGGGAGGGGAAAAGCAGAGGATGGAAGAAAGCAAAGGCAAAAGAAAACACAGGAAAAAGAAAAAGAAAAAGGGGAGAAAGCAAGAAGAAGAAGAAGAAGAAGAAGAAGAATCATCTTTCCAGGGTGCTGGAGAGACAGAGGAGGCAGTGATTAAGAGATGGGCTGAAGGTCCTAGGACAGTTGCTTTCTAAAAGGCATTTTCTCCAATCCCTGATCCCAGCAGGAGACCTTCAAAAAGGAAGAAGAGGCTTGAAATCAGGACAAATAGAAGGAGGAAGGGACTGAGTGAGAGTCTCTACAGAAAACCGGCAGAGCAAGGGCTGAATTTGCTGGAGAAATTCAATGGCAAGAAAGGCGTGGTAAGAAAAGGAAAATATTGGGTGAGTGAAGGCTATGAATGACTTCCTTACAGGACTGAATTAAAGAGTCTTGTAGGCATCAAAGGCATGAAATGTAGAACTTTCCACCAGAAGAATGTGACACTTTGAAGTATCCACCTTGCAAAAAGGTATGCCATAGACTATACCTTTGAAGAAAAGGAGAAAGAAAAACCTGGTCAAAGTGAATCAAGGGAAGCAATAAATCTGTCTGTGACCTTCGCCTGAAACAAAGCACATGTAGCTTAATTAATGCATTTAGCTACCTGACCAGAGGAGCTTCAGATCCAAGCCCACCTTAGGGCCCTCATCTAATTCAGGAGTTCTTTGAAGATGAAAAGCGCTTTTAAGCGCTGACTCTGATGATGACCATGTATGCTGTTAACTCCACAGGGAAAGAAATAAAAACATATTAAATGTGTTATAATACTTATGGGCTCCTCTTTGAAGACAGTGCCCTCTAAACAAAGATAGGCAGACATAAGGAACTAAAGAAAAGTAAGGTCAAGGGAGGTGGAGAAGGATCATCAGTAGCAACAGGTTGGTTCTCCAATGCCAAACATTGTACGGGGTGGGAGAGGAAGGCTGTAGGCAGAAGGAGGTGGGAATCGTGGCAAAGAGGACACTTAGAATGTGACATGTCAATTGCAATGCTCTGAGAACAAACCAAGACACTATGAGAATGGGCCACTGGGAGAGGAACGGTATTGTGTCACGCTGAAGCCCAAGTCACTCATTCTGCAGAAAAGGGACACGACCTACATTTAAAGACATCCAGGAGCAAGTCATTCCCATTGGCCTGGGAAAACAATTGAAGAGGCTGCAAATAAGGAGTTCTAGAAAAGCAGAAAGCCACCTGTGCATCGGCATTCTCGCCATGTCTTTCTCTCTCTGTCTCTCTGTGTTTTTGCTGTCTCTCTGACAACACATGATATGCAAAAATAGAAAGAAAAAAACTCAGCAATTGAAGATGGAAATCTGTTTACATGGAACCAGGTGCATTTCTTGTTTTTTCACTTAGGGAGCTTTCCAAGGTAGGGGTTGTACCATTCAAAGACTTGGAAAATGATGGCCGAATAACTGAATGATTGGCCAGGGTACCAGTCTTGCATTGAAGAGAAAATTTTAACCTCATTCATCGTATTGATTCAAGAACATAAAAGCATTTCTGAGGTTTACCTATAAATTCAGGGAAACTTTAACACTCTTCTAATCTTGCAGAGGAGGCTCATGGCATGACAGAAAAACAGGAATTGGGAGCCCAAAACTCCAGCTCCTTTGATTTGTTCCCTCTGTGATATTAAATGTTAGACTGTCACTTGTGTTTCAATTCTTTCCATTTGTGTCAGGACTGGGGTATCTCAGAGGTCCAACTCCAAAATCTATTTTTCTAAATGAGTGCATTATCAGGATCCTGTTAATAAAATTTTAGAGGCTTAGCATTTTCATTAATATCTGGTATCTGTTTTAAAAAACTGTTTTCTGTTTATCAGCTTATGAATCTAAGAGAAATGAAAGTGGTTGTACTTAAATTTTACTTTTGCTGACTTCCTGATTAAAACATGGTTGAATTTTATGCTTCTTTTTAGGTACCCCTAACATAGTCTTCTGGCCTGCAGCCATACCACTGTGGCTTCTGATCCCATCAGATCTTGGAAGCTAAG
Organism: Pedetes capensis; assembly: GCA_007922755.1. Taxonomy (NCBI): domain Eukaryota; kingdom Metazoa; phylum Chordata; class Mammalia; order Rodentia; family Pedetidae; genus Pedetes; species Pedetes capensis. The sequence continues at coordinate 96,427 of VMDO01006371.1, forward strand.
CAGGGTCGGGCCTGGTTAGTACTTGGATGGGAGACCACCAGGGAACACCAGATGCTATAGGCATGGGATAAGGACCTGGCAACTCACTCCCAAAAAACAATCAGCCATTGAAAACCCTCTGAATAGCAGAGAAGCACTGACAATAGCGTTTCACCTGTTGTACATGGGGTCGCTATGAGTTGGATACCAACCTGACGGCACCTAACAACAACAGCTGGAACTTCTTTCCAGTCTTCATGGAAAGAAGTAGTCTTCAAGGCATCCTGCCTTTTATGCCCTGATAAAGGCCCCTAGGTTACCTCTTCCTGGGTTACTTGGGCACGTCCACTAGGAAGGCAGTGGAGTGTGGTGGGACAAAGACTGGGCTGTCAGTGAAGGTTGTCCCAGGCACCAGCCATGAGGCTGGGACAGATGTTTTGTGTTTCTTGAGTCTCCAGTTTCCTCATCTGTGAAGTAGGAATAATAACTATGCTACATAGAATTGTGTCCATTAAATAAAACAATACATGGAACAGTCTTAGTACTATGTCTGAGACAGTAAAAACAATAAATGTAAACTATTACTATAATGTCAATATCATTAACGCAATTACCAGGAACTTACTACATAATCAGTAGCCTCAAATTAAATGTGTATCCCTATTCTGGTTGTTTATGGCTCACAAATGTTCCCTTTCCCTTTCTGATTCTTATTGCTGTGTAGTTTTTCCTCTCACAATCAAACAGGCTGAGAATTGAATAAGAACAGTTAATCCAGGAGAATTATTTTCTGTTTTTTAACACTTTAATTCATTCCACCTACCTTTCTGTTGGGGTCTTTTGGGTTAATTAGGAGCAGCTTTGTACTTGGAGAGTTGGTTAATCACTATGTAGAATGTTGGAAGAAAGCTACTCAAATGCTTTTCATCTTAGCATCCAATTCCCAGGAAACCCGGAAAAAAACATTTTCCTTGTCGAAGGCCACCTACAGTATTAGGTAATTATTAGAGCTGATTGCATATCAGAGCCTAAATAAAGTGCTATAGAACCACACTTCACTCATGCACCCCTCACGGCAAGTGAATCAGAGACACCGCCATGTATTTTTGAAGAGTAAATCTTTGTGCTAATTAATTATATTAATATCAACATGTTGATATTGATATAATTAGCACAGTGGATGACACTGATATAATTAGTACAAATATTTACTCTTCAAAAGTAAGTGGCAGTGCATATGCATATAATAACCTTAATAATAATACTGAGTGATTATAGCCCTACTTTCTCAGAGGGGCTTATGAAATACCTAAATGGCAAATAACTGAAACCAAAACTTCACCGAGGGCGAGGGCTTTCATAGCATTATTGAACAAGGTTGAAGGGGTTTTTGCAGTCAGGAAAGCCTCATAAATATATCCTGAAAGGGATATTTTTCCCACAGGTAGAAGTGAACCTCGAAGCAGCTACCAATAAGCATAAAATTAAGAGATTTACCAAATCATGTACAGTTGTATGTTGCTTAATAACAAGGATATGTTCTGAGAAATGTGCCATTCGTCAAATTGGTCATTGTGTGAGCATCATAGAATATACTTACATAAACTGAGATGGCTAGCAAGTCACTAGGTGATATAACCTTATGGGGCCACCTTCATGCTGAGTATATGCAGCACGTGACTGCAATGGGGTTGAATTTGAATAGGGCTTCTTTTCCCTCTGTATTTGGATTCATGTCCAGCCAATTTAAGACTACAATTATTTGATTTTAAAACAAAACAGAATTGGGTAAAAGCAGGGGGTGCAAGACAGAAAGTATATATTCAGGTCTCCGTGTCCCCAGAATGGTTGCTACAAAAAGATCATGGCCCCTAACTCCATCTGTAGGTCATCCCTCTTTTGTTTGATAGTGGAGATTCCACACCTTGTCACATAGTTGTGACAGGAAGAGAGGGTTTGGGAAAAATGCATGTGGTACCATGAGAGGAGAAGGTGGCATGGTGCCTAATGGTTCTATTGGCACTCTGCTGTCAGGAGCCTACGAGAACCAACTCCCCCACTGTGCTGGTGATAGGAGATATTAATCTCAACCAATTTCCATTTCTTTATTTCTGAGTACAGGCTAATCGAGTTTCCCTTTCTCTTACCATAGCAACTACATTTACAGCCTCCACGGTTTTGAAGCCATCATAGCAAGTACACACAGACACACCTACGTATCTGCACACACTAATACACAAACGACACACACCAAACAAAATGCAACTGTGAATGTAACTGAATCCCCTGATAGGCAGGAAAAATACAGGCCAAGAGGCTTTGAAAATAGTTTGGATTTTCCAAAACAGTGACCTCCTGGCAAACATCTGAAAAGTAAGTGTGGTTTTATGGACCGACAGAAAGGCACATCAGTTATTTTCACCCCCACTCCGTCTGAGTGCTGACTCCTATAATAGACCATCCCAGATGTTTCACTTCTTAGGGCCTTTCTGGACGAGAAGATTGCACTGCAGGAGGCAACATCTGGGGGAAATAGGAGAGATTGTGAGACCCTGAGAGTATTGGTGTGTGCCTGATTATGATTCTTGGATATGTTTCAGAGGTTTTTTTTTTAAGGCATTGTAGATTATCATTTATAATTTCTGGGTGCAATAGTACAAGAGTATGTCAATATTTCTTCTTGAGGTTTTAATTCTTGAACTTTTAATTTTCTAGAGAAAAGAGATTTTTTTCCTTGAATTCATGCAGATTTAGGTTTTAGCTGCAAATTGATCTTCCTCCTTATCAAAGACTGTATTGCTTTTCAACTTCTTAATACATAAAACTACTTTTTTGCTTCAATAAATGACTTCACTGTTATCCTGGAGAGTGAAATTAGACAGTTTCAACATCTTGTGAACATTATCACTTACACAGGCTTGGTTTCGGGGGGGGGGGTGTTGAGTTCTATCCTGATGCTTATGATTGTCTCATTTCATTTTGACATCGTAATTGAGACTAATCCCCACCAATTTTTCTCCTTACATACTTGCTTGTGAGTTTAATCTTCCACTGCAATTTGGACATAACAGCATTGGAGTGGATGCATTCTCAGAGATGCACACTGGAATCATTTTGCATCATAGCCTCAGTTCATGATGCTTTCCTAAGCAGGTATCTAAAGACACACACTGAAATCATTTTGCCAGCATAATCTTGTCTTTTAATAGCTTCCTAACAGAGTATCCAAAGAAACACTCTGGAAACATTTTACCCTCCTAATTTCATGTTGTAATGACATCAAAATGTCATAAGGCAATTGCCATCCCAAGCACAAAATGATCTTTAGAAAAGTTACTTTCTCCATAGGCTCATTAACTTCTTTCTAGCTTTAATATCTTCATTGTTTAAAATATGTTTAATACTAATTAAGGACTTTATTTAAAATGGAATACCATTTATTTAGCACAATCTCTCTCTCTCTCTCTCTCTCTCTCTCAAATTGCAATAGGCTGACAGAACCCTAGATTTATAGACACACATACACCTTCTGACCTCTACAGTTAAAATTCTAAATGGAATTGATCTGGCACAAAGCAAAAATCAGCATAGTGCCTGGATTGCTTTGGAGACAAAGGAAACAGTAAGTAGTGAGGATGTCCTTGGTATTGAGCATATCCCAAAGTTTCTGCAGTATTTCTAAAACATGAGGCTGGGTACATATTGTGGGGTTTGGAAGAAATGTTAGAAGCTTAACTGGAGAAGTTCTATATGTCAACATGACCATCTGATTCCAACTACCCCTGTTCCTAATAATTGCATTCTGCCACGTGTATTTCTCCAAATGAAAAACCTTATATCAAGGGAATAGACAATGACAAATTGAGTTCAGTCACTCTGTTATGCAGGCTGTGGTTTGCAGCTGTACCCTCCTGATTGGTCAATAGGCAGAGTTCAAGCTTGTGTTTTTTCAGGGCCATCTGAAATAAATAAGGAATGGCAGTCTACCTTAACCACCTTTTCTAGCATAAGAATAGGAGCCAATTTGCTTGTCCCCCCTTATGCCAGGTAATATTCATAATTTAACTTTTAACTTTCCATGCACATTTTTATCCAGATAATGGGAGGGTGGGAAATTAGCTCAACTAATTTGCACAAAACAATGCCAAGGATATGGCCTCTCTACTGAAATCAGGCATAAGTTTATGCCAACAGATTTGGAAAAAAGCTACTTGGCCAACTGACTGGAAGAGATCCATATTTGTGCCTATTCCCAAAAAAGGGGATCCAACTGAACATGCAAACTATCGGACAATATCATTAATATCACACACCAGCAAAATTCTACTAAAGATCATTCAGAAGCGACTGCAGCAGTATATAGACAGGGAATTACCGGAAAATCAAGCGGGATTCAGAAGAGGGTGGGGAACTAGGGACATCATTGCTGATGTCAGGTGGATATTAGCTGAAAGCAGAGAATATCAGAAGATGTCTATCTATGTTTTATTGACTATGCAAAAGCATTTGATCGTGTGGATCATAACAAATTATGGATAACACTTCAGAAAATGGGAATACCAGAACACCTAATTGTGCTCATGAGAAATCTGTACATGAACCAGGAGGCAGTTGTTCGAATAGAACAAGGAAACACTGAGTGGTTTAAAGTTGAGAAAGGTGTGCGTCAGGGCTGTATACTTTCACCCTATCTCT